>BJCN01166179.1:0-11156 GCA_018326445.1 Flaveria brownii
AGGAGGTTATGAGCCAAGTAAGACATTAGATGAATCTAGGCCCAAGGGGGAGTTTGTTGATGCATGTGTACCTAGATTCTGATCTTAATGTAATATTTCTTTATTGTCTTACATATATGTAATAGAAAGATAGTTAATGAAATGCAAATGTTTGATTGTGCTTATAATGTTTAATGTTTCATTAATGGGTTGTGTAACGCGTATTTGATTGATTATATAGGTCGGTGATTATTTGAATTAGTATATATAATGTAATGATAACTAATACATTCAAACTTACTATGATAAAGTTATCATGCGAATGGCCCATGCGAATGGACCATACGCATGAACAACTTCATACGCATGAATCAGTCGCACGACTGAACCAGAAGACTGGACCAGTCGCACGACTATAACATGAGATTGAACCAGTCGCACGACTGAATACTCAGTCGTACGTATGGATCAAGCGCATGGCTCAATCGCATGACTGAACCATGCTTATGGTTCAGTCGCACGAATGAGAAACACTTACCTATAAATACCACTTAATTCGTGGTAAAACAAAACACTTCGAATATAAGCAACCCTAGCCGTCCCAGATCGCCCAAGTCGACTATTCCAACTTCAAAGGACGTTCTTGATCAATTCTAGTCAGTTTCTAACGTATTCTAATCGTTGGTATTGATCTAGTTAACGTTCTCCCTGATTGGATCGCCGTTCAAATAGGATTCTGCACTATTTGAGTCGGTTTACACGTATTTCAGTTAGTAGTTCATGACCTACATGATCCTAACACAAGAAACCTAGATTTTTTTTAAATCAAGACAAGCTCATAATTATGGGTAAAAAATCATGGACGATGCAACACTTTGGAATGAAAAACTTGGAGTAATTTTGATTTCATTGAATTTCAAACCTATTCACGAAAGTAATTATGTAATTTTGATGTAATATTGTATTCATGGGGTAGTCTTTCTACTAGCACCTTGCTAGTAGCTTTTATTGAATATATATTCTCACCGTTAAATAAAAAAGAAACCATAAATCTCAAAGACTGAAAAGTTAGAGCTTGAGAAAACATAGGGTTATGATGAGTTGTGAAAATTGATATTGAATCCAGAAACAAAGGGATACTATAGTATTTATAGACGTAGAAACATTATAGTTTGAAGTATATATATCATTGAATTTCATTAATCATTGGATACCATGATATTTATAGACAGAAATATTATAGTTGATGTATATATATCATTGGATTTTATTAATCATGAATACTTGGTCAAAGTAAAAGTTAGCTATGAGCCTACGACTGTTATTTAGAGCATTAATCTAATTTGACGTGGGGTTCTAGTCATATGTTTTTCTTTATCGGCACTCATTGACTAAAATGAACTAATAAGGATATTATAACATGTTTAAATCAAAATAAATTGTTACTAGGTTGTAAACATTTATGGAACAAGCTCAATAATCGACTTGAAAAAATGTGAAGATCAAAACAAAAACACTCAAATGAAAGTACGGATACGAGAAAACTAAAACGAAATCAAGATACAAGTTGACATAGATTTCTCACAAACACATGCGATTAACCACATGGTGAAGTTGCACTTAGTCGATCGTGAGCACTAAGAACAAGAGCACAAAACCCTAGCTGCCGAGATCACTTCGAAGATGATGTTGATGTTTATAATGTGATAATTTTTACCCCTCATTTATCTTGAAACAACATAGTTCCCTATTAACAACATAAAAACAAAGAAACAAAGAAATAGAACAAATAATTAAATGGTTATTTGAACATAGGTGAAAAAGTTGATTTTAATGGAAATTTTGTGTTGTGTTAATCTTAATAATTTAAAAGATAAATAGTGTTTTTGTTAGTTTCGTTTAACAAAAATGGTTCTAGAAGATTGCATACACCTATATACGGTAGAGTGTTCACAGTTTAGAAGTAGAAGACTATTGCAGCAATAAATGTAATGAAATTCTTTTTGATGATTGATGTACTCTAAATTATACACAAAAATCTTATAAAAGAACTTCAATTATTTAATAATATCTTCCTTAAAATAATGATTATGTACTTAAAATTGTTAAATTATGTTTTTAGATGTTCAAAAGACAAAATGGACAAAAGAAGCATATTTAACAAGAATTTGAAAAAAAAAACCGAGCCTTGAGTCCAAGCATGGGGCCATGCCTCATTAAGCATGCCCCCATGACTTGCCTGGAACACACCCCCGTTCTTAAATTGGCACACCCCTGTTCTTAAATTGGCACACCCCCATGTTTTGACATCTGATAGGATAAGAAGTATTGTCCCCCAAAAGTAGTCACGGGGCCATGCCTCATGAGTCCCGAGGTCATGCCCTACCCCAAACATGAGGTCGTGCCCGACAACTTCTACACGAACGAACTGACCAATTTTCGTAAGTATTGTACTAGCACGGGGTCATGCTTAAACACTCAAAAAAATCTATAAACAAAGGCCTAAGTTCATCATTTGGGCAAACTTTTGGTGGGAGAGTTACTCTGCTGAATTCTCTAGGGAATCGAGACTTAAAGATCATTTGGAGGCTTGGGAGGCGCATACAGCGTTTGGAAGAAGCTCAGGATTGTCTAAACATCATTAATTATGGATCATCGGTTTGATTGTTCCATTTCACCGATAATTTCATATCTATCTTCTATGTTACTTGTTGTTATGTTCAAGCTCATTATGAGCTAAACTCTCATTTTCATCCTAATTGGATGAAACTTATGTAACTTGTGATGAACTAATGGTGTCATTTATGTTATGTTAATGTTATGGTAATCTTAGATATGCTTTTGATGGGTAGCATCTACATTTGAACGGAAAGTTATGAACTTATGATTTGTAATTGTGAATGTCATACAATGTTGCTGTCAAGTTGTTGATGTCAAGTGCTATTGAATCAACATCAAATGATGGATTATAGGATTAACTTTCTTCACACGTCGCTCTTTTGCGATAATGAATAGCTTTTGTAATTGCCAAAAATCAAATTCATCATACTCGCACCAAGCACGTTGAAATAAGAATTCATGCAATCCAAGATGCACAAGATAAAGGTTTTATAGATATTATTCTCATTGACACCAAAAGTCAAAACGTTGATCTTTTCACAAAAACTTTTGATAAACCTCATATTTATGAATTGATCAACATGTTTGGTCTAATATATTTTTAAGGGAAAATTCTAGCGACAATCTATAAACTTTTGATGTTTGATTTGTGTTTTAGTTCATTTAAAAAAATCTTTATAATTCATGTGCTAAGAAGCTTCAAAACTCACACTTCCCCAAAGTGTATCCTAGTTTAAAATGAAATTTCTTTTGCTGCACTGATATAGAAATTTTAAGGGAGAATAGACCTTGACATTCTTTTAAAATTTACATTAAATCCTCTTTTAAATTTAATATGTATATAATCTTATCTTATCTTTGGTGTAGGATGTAGGAAGCTTGGACAGTGTCTGAAGGAGGTCAGAGGCATTATGTTAGGATATGTCGGTCGGCCCGGTGGCCTAAAACAAAGTAGACGGTGATTGTGTGACTTAACTAAGAATTAACCTCAGTGATAAGATTTATTCTCATGTCATCTCAGCTTGCACAAAGTTACAAGTCTCGTTAAAAATTTGTGTTGAGAGTGGTTGATTTTTGTTTTGATCCTTGCACTTTAAAATTTCTCATCACCCTTGTGTCATGAATAAATTGCATGTAAAACTCCTCTGCTTTGTGTAAGCATTGACTTAGAGTGATGATCTTCTCTGTTATATGTGAGTATAGGCCTGAAGTTCTCATCAACATGCTCAAATGATCTTCTTTGTTATACGTGAGTATAGACCTGAAGTTCTCATCATTTTGCTTAAATGATTATCGCCTCTATTATACGTGAGTATAGACCTAGAGCTTTGATTATCCACCCCTCATACATCATTATCTTGTATATCTATAGATGTCAGATGATCTTTTGTATGTCCATCTCATAAAATTTCAAGCAGAATCAATGATTAAACTCAATAAACCATGATGACGAGATGAGTTCTTTGCCGAATGACTGTGGGATCCAAGTTTCTTGAGCGCTCTTAAGCGAACCCAAAACATGACAAATTATGTCACAAGTCTTCATTGAAAAGAATACGGCATGGGTTTAAATGGACAAACATATTGACAATCTAGCCAATCCTTGACTCTCTAGATGATTTCTTGTAAAAATGTATCCGATATCCTTGCCTCTGTCCTTTATTTCCAATTTTTTTCTTATCAAGTCTTTTAGGTTGAAAAGTATTCATTTTACATATAAAATGTGATAATATAAAATTTTTGTTCATGCGAAACTGTTATTTCGCAATGTGAAACTACTCTTTCACTGACCTAGTTTGGCAAGCGAAACTATAGTTTCATTGGCCGTGCGAAACTATTGTTTCGCCATGAGAATCTGCAGTTTCGGCATATGCAAAACTGTGTGTATAAATACCAGTTTCATCAGTTGTTTTGTCATTTGCGAAATTCTCAAATTTTTTGACTTCCAACCTTTTTATGCTCTTGAAATCAAATCCGTAGTTTGAAGTGAGTTTCTTGCAAAACTAACCGGTAAACCTCATTCCTGAACATGTTCTGAACCATGGAATGTATTTCGTTTGAGTTTTTAGAAAAAAAATGATTTGGTGACTTTTGGGTTTCGCACATTCAATGTGCGAAACTAAGGTGTGATGGTGCGAAACTGAACGAAAGTTGAATAGTGAGAAACTGTCTAGTCATGCTGGCCATGTGCACTGAAAAGTTTCGACCGGATCTTTGGAATCTATAGTTTCGTATACCATGCGAAACTATAGTTTCCAATACGAAACTATAGTTTCTCATTTCCATGCGAAACAATAGTTTCCCGGCTACGAAACTATAGTTTCTCTCGTGTATTTTCGTCAGTTTCATCGGATCATGCGAATCTATATTCTTCCATGCGAAACTATAGTTTCTACATGCGAAATTATCAGTGAAACTAAGAAAAAAATTTAGTTAATAATAATAATAATAATAATAATATTATAATAATAATAATAATAATAAATAATAATAATAATAATAATAAATAGATAATAATAATTAAAATTATAAAATTTTAAATGTTTTAAAATCTCTTGTCATCTAACAAACTCTCGGTTTCATCTGCAGTTATTATGGGGAGTTTTAAGTTTGATCGCAGATCAAACATGGTGGCGTACCTAAACGATCGAGATCCAAAGTCTGCTGGATAAAGAGATGTCATCGATTGACTGAAGAGATCTCCTATATACTATGCTATTTCTCACTCTCTCTCTCTCTATAGATGAGAAGTAAATCAAAGAATTCTAGAGAATGTCTTATTATGACGCCAAGGAAAGGATTGTCAAAGTGCCGGTTCAAGGAGAACTATTTGAGATATCGGCCTAGACAGTTGCTAAGGCCCTACATCTGGAGGATGACATGGGGGAACATTGAGATGACTGATTCGGAGGTTATTCGAGCATTTAAAGATATTAGTTATGAGGGAACCTACTTTGAGAAGCGGAAGGAGATCAAGAATTTGTTTCTCTCGAAGGAGTGGAGGTTCATCACCCATGTCTTCATTAGTTGTTTGGATCATCAAAAAGGGGGGATCAGATGGGCTAAATCTGAGATGCTCCACAGCTATGATCATGTTTTGTAGAGGCGAAAAGGCAAACATAGCTCAGATCAGTCATGACTACTTGTTAGAGAACACCATGGTCTTGAAGAAGGATAAGTGGCTGTAGTATCCAAGATTCATTCAGATCATTCAACATTACCTAAAGCCAAACTTACCTAAGTTTGGGGATGAACTGAGATTGACTCCGATGAACCTAAGAATCTTTGCATATTGTGCTGCCTCTAGGCATGATTTTTCAGGGAAGATCACATATTTGTTGGAGAGCATGTACACAGAAGAAAGGTGAAACTATATGAAGACTCTGATCCCTCTAAAGGAAAGGAGAGCATCAGAGACTGGGGGAAATATGGAGGAGATCAGAAAGAGAAAGAAATACACAAACGAGACTGATTTGACCTTCAAAGAGCAGCTGGATGAGATTAAGGAAGAAGAAGGATGTAGAGAAATCAACTTCATTTGCTAGAGTTGATTCCCCTATATGGGAAAAGAGGAGTAAGAGCAAGCAGCCAGTCATTACGGAGACTAGGCCTGTAGGAGAAGCTGGGAGGCAAAGGAGGGACACCAAATGAGAGTTTGATGAGGATGTGATTAGAAATGTCAACACATTCTTATTAAATGAGCTAAGCATGATAAAGACAAAGCTGATTAGTTCCCATTTATTTATAAGACATCAAGAGCATGTGTTTGTGGTGTAGGAGGATCGAGAGTTGGAGTAGTGGTGCACGAACTTCTAGAGCTGGTGGTAGTGTTGTTAGAACTTCTGGAGCTGGTGGCAATGGTGTAGATAGTGTTGAAGGTGGTGTTGGAGGTAGTGGTGAAGGAGTTGGTGAGGAAGAAAACATTGATAAGGTTTTTAAGGCTAGGTTTATTGATACGGGATTTTACTTAGATACTGATCTAACAGGGAATGAGGTGATAAGGGATGTGATTCAGAGAAGAGAGAAAGAGCATGTTGAGCTAAATTTAATTGATGAGGCGGAAGAAGTGGAGGAACAGTTAATGGACTATGATTCTAAGCCATAGTTTTATATAGTTAATAAGAGACCAGTGACTTATATGGCTCGGAGGAGTTCAGATGAAGGAGATGTGGTTGAGATGAACAGAAAGGACTTGTTTTATAAGGACGAAGAACCAAAGAAACTAACACCTCTCTTCCAAAACATTCAAGAACCAGGGAGGAAGGAGACGGACAAAAAGATCGATAGTGAGCTGGAAGTACAACGCGAACCTGAAAATGTTCATGATTAAAAGGCGTGAAGGCGGAATCTCATATTTGCACAAACGGAAGGCGTTCAAGACCCTTCCTAAGTAGGATTTAAGGAGACTAGCAAAGATTCCCCTTCTTGACTCGTCTTTGAGCAAACTTGTCAAAATGTTAGAGCATGAGATCCGTCAGGGCGTTCTGGATAACTTTGAAGTGTTTGGATACATGAAGCCTGAGAAGAGAAGGTCAAAGAAGGATCTTGATTGGGTGACGGGGAAGGGGAAGATCATGCTGAAATTAAAGCCAGCGAAGACCATCAACAGAGTGAGGATATCTGATTAACAACCTTCAAGACTATAGAAATTTAAGAAATTGTTCTATGACAATAAGACTTAAGAAGCAGTAGTGAGGGTAAAGGATGGATATGAGATAAGGCTATTTGATCCTATGGAGGTATTCTAATTCAGTGACAAAGATCTGAAGATACCGTGTGAGAACCTGATTAAATTTGGGGCTGGAGAAAAGACGAAGACAGAGGCGAGCTTGTTTAAGAGGGTAGCAAATAAGGCAAGGGGCTGATATCGGAGATCAAGCAACTCAAAAAGAGTATGCAAGAACACAAGGAATCGGAGGTAGAAGTTAGAGATTTGGCTCAATTGATGAAGCAGGCAAAGGATGGAGCTGATCCTGAAGACCCTGCAGGTGAATACCCCTCTAGGGGGATATTGATGATCAAGAATAGGGTGGTATTCAACTTATCGTTTGTTTTTGTTTAGTTATAGCTTATTATAGCTTAGATATTAATGTAATTTATGTCTTGTTTTGTATTATGTGGCATGCGAAACTGCTTGTGAAACTGTAGTTTCGTCCGGTAGTTTCTCATGCCATGGTGCATATAGTTTTGCAGTATGCGAAATTAGGTCCTGTATATATAAGTTTCTTTGTTCATTGTGTAACTCTTAGAACTTTATTGATTATTACAGATTTGAGTTCACTTCTTGTTTTGTATTGCTAGGAGCTTACATTTCACATATTTGAGCATTGCTATTCTTAGTCTTCACAAATTCTCTTACAAATGGGTTTTATGTTTTATTTATGTTCATACTTCATCATTACTTGGTCCATAATCTATTAGAATTAGTGATATCTTGTGAATTTCAGCATTAAACCTTCATCAAAAGCAAGTTCAATCGATTGGTTAGACCAACACTAATGAACTAGAAATGATTATTAGATATCATATAACTTTAGCTTCTTGATTATTTACGGGTTCCATTTTATTAGTCTAAAAATATACAGTAATTGCTATTGTTTTCTAAAATTAATGGTATGTTAAAAAGAAACCTGATCAACTCTCTTTCTACCATTAAATTATGTTTTCAAAAATCATATGTTAAAAGATGACACCAGATTTACCTACATTACTAGTTACTTTGATTGATCAGTACTGTAAGTTACTCATGATGGTATCACAATCACTAGGGAGTCGACAGACGAGAAATCCATGTTGGCTCATGTCTAACCAATATTAACATAACTACTTGTATCTTTACTCGCACCATGATATTCATCACAGTTAAATAAGTGTAATCTGATTAGGATGATAACCCTTATTCCCTGGTTTTAAACCCAAAAGTTTTAATCTTACATTTACTTTATTTTAATTATAGTTTTCTTAAACCCTAAAAATCTTGATTACATTAATGCAACTTTTCATTTTCTCAAAACAAAAATAAAATCTGATAGTCAATCATTAAGGTTGTTGAGTGGGCTTGGTGTGTCCACAGATTGATTCTCGGTTCTTACCATCACTATATTACCACACGACATGTGCACTTGTCTTTTGTGTGTGTAGTTTAGTATTAATAATAAGCAATTAAAATTGAATATGTGCGAAAATCTTTATGAAAATATATATACTTTTCACACGCATCAATGATTTAAATAATTATGGGTTCATGGTTGCGTTCTGATTATTGTTATAATGACAAGTCAACCCTGGGGGGATGAGGTGTCATAACTATGGTATGAAAGATCAAGCTATTTTTTATGAAAAACTCAGAATCTAAAAATTAAACATGTGAAGTAATGAGTAGACGTTCTAATAAGATTTCATCTTCAACCTTATTCCAATTGTGAATATTTATATAGAGTTTTAGTTTGGAGTTTGATGAGAATTGATTGCACGTTGCACTTCACATAAAGTTTTTCTTCAGTTTTAGGATTGCAATTAGGTAATAGCAACATTAAGTGTTATTTTGATAGGGATGCATCTTGAAATGCTTGATTAACTTTGTCTCTATCTTCTTTGACGATTGTATATTTTATGTAGGGTCAAACTTAGTTTTTGATTATGATTTCTTGTCAATAGATAGGAAAAGTGTGTATCAAACGTTAGTATAATCAAGTCTTGGTTAGGAATATTATAGATTAGCTTTGTCTACATATCTGTTTAGGAATATTGTAGATTAGCTTTGTCTACATATTCTATATATAGGTAAACATGATTTTCTATGACTTCAAATTCTCTAAAGCTTTTTTTAAATATAAATGATCATCCTGTAATGTCAATTCAATAATTTATAACACATTTTCAAATCGGTTGTGTAACCTACCACTAGATATTTTGTTCATTGTTTTCAAAAAATAATTTAATTTTAATATAATTTATAATTGTAAATGAAAATAAAACCATTCTTCTTCTAGCAAAGACAGTCTCACCATATAACCCCCCTTTGTGTAATTCATTTGAGTGAAAGTAACATTGCTTTGGCATTATTTGTAGAAACCTAAAGGAAATGCATGCGTTTTCTTTTGTGAACGAATCCAGACTTGAAAATTAAATAAATGACAAAGGGTAGAAAGATGTCATCGCATAAACACCAAGATGTGTAGTGGTTTTAAAGAAGTTTAATTACTTCCCCGTACATCCACTTCTTGATCCACGATCAAGAATTTCTCTCATCATTAACGTCTCACTAATCCAGTATAGGTTCACCATTACAACTTGTCATTGAAACGATTCGTGATCACCACAAACAATTTTGCATAAAAGTGGAGATAACCTATACTTGTCTCTAATGTTAAACTTGGAAGGATCATCAATATATGAATGTTACAAGTAATATTGTGTTTGTGCTAGACTTCTTTTGATCTATTATTGACATTATCTTTCTTGATATCTTTAGACTTTGTAATGAAGTTATAAATGCAATTAAGAGTACAAAAGTCTTATGTATATCCTAATTTGCAAAAGACAAGTCAACATGTGTGAGGCTAACTTGTTCAAATAGTAAAAAAGAAAGGAAACAAATTATTGCTTGTTGGTGAATCCACTTGTTTGCATTTCTTCTTCTTGTTGTGATTCTTCCTTAATCACCATGTTTGGCTTATCATAAAGCAATGCTTCTAATTCATTACGATCATCAACCAGGTTAAACCTTCCTTCTTTCACTTCAAATATGGATATGTCCATCAATTCATTCCTAAAATCATCCTTTAAAGATGGTATAATGTGATTCATGATCTCCTTTTTAATTAAGCTAGGTGAAATCCTTTCCATCCTCTCCATTACCTCATCCTTTTATTTTCATCCTGTTATGATTCTTTCATCATACCATTCTTATAAGACAAATTTGTTTCAAGGATGGATTGATGTAACACCCGGGTATTTTAATAGACAAGAAAGAAATAATAAACGTGAATAAAAGAAGGAAATATAATTTAACACAAAGTTGAGGGGTTAAAAGTAACAAAAGGACAAAAGTATCAAAAGTTGGTGCACAAAGGTGGTATGGCCACCCATAATCTTCTACACTCTTCTTTTCAACCAATTTTAGAGAGAGAAAGCATTGGAGCTTTCGGGTTTTGAAGAAAGATCAAGAAGAAGGCTGAATTCAAGATAAGAATTCGAAGTTTTAAGTGTTCTTGTTGGGTTTTAGTCTCGACTACTTGCTTATTCATGATTGTATGTTCGGGTTGTGTGTATTAGAGGGTTTTTAGGTGATTGAACTCTTTTTTTTTTGCATTCAGGTTTGAAGAAGTCTTGCCTGATGTCACACCCTCAAATTCCGGGTCTGGAATTTATCAAGGAGGAGTGAGCAAACAGGATCGAACACAGTAGTCACACATGAGATGCAATTATCTATATGATAGATTTTACATAACCATTTCATTAATAATCAGAGTCATAAATATTATGCGGTAGCGGAAGCAAATGATAAATAGTTTGAAATCAACAAGTCTTAGTCATATCTTAAATAACAAGCAAAT
>BJCN01166182.1:0-20351 GCA_018326445.1 Flaveria brownii
ACATCTCCTTTTTTCTTATATACGGGGACTATGACACTGGTTCTCCACTGGTCTGGCATCTTCCCTGTCTTAAAGATAGTGTTGAATAAGTCTGTTAGCCATTGGAGACCCTCATCACCCAGATATTTCCACACTTCAATCTGTATGTTGTCTGGCCCCACCGCTTTAGCCCTTCCCATTTTCTTCATAGCTTTTGTCACTTCGTCAACTGTGATGCTTGTACAATAGTAGTTGTTTTGTTTCGTTGTTTGCGTTGTTCTATCTATCTCAGTCTGTTGATTTGAGTTTCTAATGTTGAAAAGATTATCGAAGTAAGTTTTCCATCTCACCTTGATGTCTTTCTCCTTCACGAAAACCTTTTCATCCACAGCCTTTATGAACTTCATCATTCTCAAGTCTTGTCTTCTACTTTCTCTTGCCTTGGCTATCTTAAACATGTCATGCTCTCCTTCTTTCGTCTCTAATCGTTTATACATCATCTCGTACGCCGTGTTCTTTGCCTCTGACACCGATTTTTTCGCCTGTCGCTTCGCCTCTTTGTATTTTTCTTTTAGCTCTGCGCGTTCTTCCTTATTGTTACAGCGTATAAGCTCTCTAAAACTTTGTTGTTTGGTTCGTATATTTTCCTGTACATTTATTTGAATATAAAATAAACATGATATTAATTCAGACTTTAGAAACTTTTTATTTTAGGGAAACAAATTAAGAGAATTTTTTGTAGTTTAAATGAGTGTTTAATATGATGACAAGTGTTTAATATGATGACAAGTGGCAATATTTGTTTAAGAATTTGACATGTGTCAAATGGTGTTTAATATGATGACAAGTGGCAAAACTCTTTTCTTTTATTATATATAAAAAATATAAAGATAATTAGTAATTAAATTAATTTTTTAATTGTAGAGAGATGAAAAAATTTTAATGATGACACACGTCATCTTAAAATACTTTTATCAT
The DNA here is from genome assembly GCA_018326445.1 of Flaveria brownii. Classification (NCBI taxonomy): domain Eukaryota; kingdom Viridiplantae; phylum Streptophyta; class Magnoliopsida; order Asterales; family Asteraceae; genus Flaveria; species Flaveria brownii. The sequence continues at coordinate 958 of BJCN01166182.1, forward strand.
ATTATCACAAAGGTTTCCATATGATAAAGCGTTTAGGCCCAAAGGCTTATAGCCCAGTCCAGCCCAGCCAAGGTTTGTGTTATGTTTTTTCAGGTTATGATTATTTGAATGTTCATATGTGATTGTGTTATTAAGACTCTTTTTTATATATAGAGAGAGAGCAAGATATAGACAAGAAGGATGTCTCAATACCATTGGTGTACCTATACTCCTATAGCATCATCAATTTTAAATTAAAAACATTTAAAAATCACTAATAACTTATTAAATTATTATTTTAGTTTAACTATCAAAACCACTTTTAACCATGAGTTACTTTTAGCATTTTTCTATAACATGATATGTCAAGTGGATTAATTAAAGTATCAAATGAATATTATTAAAGTGCTTATGATACACGATTTGTGTAACCTATTAAAACCACATTTAACCCATGCGCAAAGGCTACTGGGTCAATTGTATTGGTTGTGCAATATGCTTTTACTGAAAGTGAAAACATACTGTACGACCCAATGATTATAAATGAAGTAATAGCATGGATCAAAGAGTCCAAAAGGAAAGCATGTTATTAAAGATCGAAGACATAGAAAAAACGTTTGCTCGTTAGGTTGGAATTTCTTCGATTCCATTAAAAAAAATAATGGACTTTCCCCCTTTTTCGCGAACCTGGATTCATGATTGCCAACAATCTTCCTTATCTTCAACTCTTGTTGATGGCTCCCTCACATTTGAGTTATTATGTTTTAAGGGCATACAACAAGGAGACCCTTTCTTTTTATTTTAGCTATGGGAATGGAATATGACTGTTCAAAAATCTCGACGTTTGAAACTCGCTCGAACTCGTTCGAAAAATGCTTTGAATTTTGCTCGTTCGATTTCGGCAAAGGTAAGCTCACAAGTAAAGGTAAGCTCGCTCGGCGCTCGTTCGGTTTCACTCGAATTATTTTTAGTTTAGCTTTTATATATTATATATATGTTAATTTATTTAATTGTATTTCTATTTTATTTATTTAATAAAAAAACAAAAACCCTAATCATAAATAGTTTAGGTTAATTGTCAATTAAGCTAAGTTGTGGGGGTATTGAGTAATTATCTATATATATACACATTTTATGAAATCATAACCCTAAGCCCCCACTTCCGTCGACCACCACCGTGCGACCCTCTCCTCCATTCGCGAACTGCCCCAGCAGTGAGCCTGCTGTCAGCGTGCCTCTCGTTTCCGAATTTGACAGCCCTCCCCCGCCGTGAAAACCAGCAGCAATCAAGATCCCCGTAAACCCGTTCGAAGGTTAAGACTCGTAATCGTTTGTTGTCATTTCGTTATGTTGTTTCGGTCACGTTCGGGTTCTGTTGGCGAAACATGTGTGTATACTACTGTAATGTGTATGTATGTACGAATTCGATGCGTATGCGTGACAGTGTGTGTGTGGGTGTGTACTCTGTGTGTGCGTGGGTGTGTATTCGAACCGAGAGAAACCGAGCAAACCGAGCGCTCGGTTGTAAACCAAACCAAATTCGAGCAAGATGTTTGCACTCGAATTGCTAAATTCGAACCGAACCGAGCGGCTCGGTTTGAAAATGAACCTAGTTCGAGCGAGCCTACGTTCGGTTCGATTTAGTTCGTGAACAGCCCTAGAATGGAATCTCTTACATCCATTTATGAAAAATGCATCAACTCTGGAGCTTTTTTATGGGATTGAAACACCAATGGAAGGCCCGACCACTACTCACCTTTTATTTGTTGATAATGTTTTATTTGTTGGTGAATTGTCTCTTCACAATATAACGAATATCAAGAGGATACTCACGTCCTTCCATATGATTTCTAGATTAAAATTTAATCTAGAGAAATCAAGCTTAAGCTTAGAGGGGGTGAACAATAAAGCAAAAGTCATAAAATGTGAAAAAGAATCCATCCCTTTCAAGTACATGGACTGATTGAAGTCCTTATTGACGTAAACATGAATTTAGTCCTTAATTGAAGATCGGTGTTCTCAAAGCTCTCAAGTCTAAGTTATCTATAAGGAAAGCCCGGACACTTTTCATTAGAGGTCGAGCTACCTTGCTCAAGTCGGTCCTTAGTAGCCTACCGCGATTGAGTCAAAACATAATCGTTGTGGTGAAGAGTGACATGGGGAATTGACAACACCTCCAAGGATATGGTTTATCATCTCAGTTAAACCGGGTATTTCCAGCCCGATGGAATGTAATCTCAAACCAGTTCTACTTTATCAAAGAAGGGAAAGGTGGGCGGAGGAGACATCAGATTTTGGATGGACCCATGGGTTACTCAAGACCCTTTATGCATGCGCTTCCCCTCCGATTTAACATTGTAGCCATCAAAGACGGTTCCATCACCTGCTGTTACGACTCCATTAACTCGATGCTTTCACGAGGGGAAAAGAAGTAGAACTACCCTAAAAGTAAATGAGCTACGGGAGCCGAACGGACGTCTTGCACTTCTTTATTCTATGAGGCAAATGACATGGAATGATTACACCTCATGTTGGAGCTTATGTAGAACAACAAAGGATCAAGTCAAGACGGTCTTGGTCCATAAGACCTTTAAAGAAATCAAAGTAAATCACTTGCTAGACGTCTATGGCTTATAATTAAATAAAAAATTGCAAAACAAAGAATTTTAAAAACAACTCAAAAACTGTCCTGTGGCATAAAAGTTGACAACTCAGTGGTCAAATTTGTTTAAAATGATAATTTTACATTGAAAATGACAATGGTTTACTTCACATACACATAACTACATAATCACCTTAAAAATTTTCTTGTAAATTAAATGTACAGTTTTGCAGGAATATTTTTGAATGTAAATTGAATATGTGATGATCAACTTTGGAATCTTTCTCCATTCTAGTTTAAAATATACATCCATTGTGTATTTAAACTAAAAAAAACTTCAATAACTATCATTTACCAAACACACATATATGACTTCAAAAAGTCAAAATCTTTTAATCATCCTCAGAAAAACTTTAACCACTGAAGCAAACCCAACCAAACAACTGGATTGGAAAATAATGAACCTGAATATGAAAACACAAACCAATGCCGCCATACAATATATGCCACTATATGCAATATAAGTTTGTATTGATGGCAGCCAGCCCACATGCATCAAGGAGAAACCGGCTGCTGATACAACCCAGAAAGAACTGTTGCTAGACGTTGCACGGCTGCTGGGTTGCTGCAAATTTGATCGATCAATTCATCTGGCGTTAGTGGGCCCGCCTGCAAGATAAAGCCATAATTTTGCTTAATGCCAAAAAGACTGAAACTGGCACTTTCCATTTAAGGTAAGTGAAAGCATCTCAACTAGCAATGGGGCAATGATGTCAGGTTGACAGGTGAATCAATGAAATCAAACATGACTCGCGTATTTATTCATGTGAGAGACATCGAACGCAACCTTAACTCAAATTTTGTGACCAGAATAGGACCAGCTTAGCTCATTTATCTAAACGAGTCAAACATACATGGTGATGGGTTGTGATCCAATTGTAAATGTGCTAAACGGGATGGTTGGTTGTAGCACATGGGTTAAACGGTTAGACAACTCAACCCCGAACATAAACCCCTTGAAATAAACAGGTGACTGTATTGGATATGACAACCCAAAACCAAATTATTTTCATGCAAGTTTTGGTCTTGCCGGGAATTGCCATCCCTAATCTCAACAATAAGTATACTATAGGAAGATAGTTTCTATCCAAGATATCCAAATAATTAAAGATGTGATTCAAGTAGTTTTGTTTCCTAATGGGTCAAAGTATTTGTACCTTTTGTTCAAGATAAGCACATTTAGCTTCAAGTGACCGTACTCTCTGCAAAACAGAATATTTACTCTTAATCGAGAAATGAAAATAGTAAAATTCTTTTTCTCTTAGCATCAGTCTCAAAGTAAATGATTACCTTGTGTAACTCTTCATCAGCAACACAAAGCCGAGATGCATAAAGCACTCTAACATCCTTGAATGTGCATATGTTGTTGCATTGAGGGCACTGATAATACAAAGAAACAGTATGATGATATAATTAATGATAGAATCAGTTTTTGTTTTTCTGGAGAATTATAGCTCGCAGTGGGCAAACCTTTCCAGAACTTCGACTTTGTTGAAGCCATTTTTTTATACAAGACAGTCCATAAATATGCCCACAAGGAAGACAACTGCAGTCATCACACAGAAAGAAACAAACAGTCAAAAACAAGAAACAACTCCCTGATGGAACACCTAATTATCAATCATTGATACTAAGGGAAACAACCAAAAAAAGGATATAAAGAAATATAATCAAAAGTAGAGTCAAATCGCATGCTTAGTCTTAAAACCGTGAGGTGCTCCGAAGCCTTTAGGACCCAATAACTGAGGCGTGAAACTTTTGCTTCACGCAAACAGGGGTCAAACAAAGCAACATGTGCTAATAGAACAAATGGATCAGCTTGAAACTTAAAATCAGCAAGCTGACAGGTTAAGGATTAGGTGCTATTGTGCGAATACTAATCCAAGAAGCTAAAATTTTAATCCTGCAATAACTTTTTTATTTTGAAACGGTGGTATTGTTTGACTAGATCAATGAATCATGACCTGATCGAGACACAATTGCAAAATTTTGACCCTGTACAAGAAGTGCAGCCTCAGGCCACTTCATGTAAGCACCTCACCTCGCCACATCTGAAGCAGTGCACTGCCGTCGCCTCATTCCTGAGGCACGTTTTTTAAACCAAGATTGCATGGCACGAGTATGTAATTACAGAAGAAACATCAAGAACAATACACCAAGATTGCAAGGCATGTGTATGTAATTGCGTTAAACAAATAAAGTTGAGATGCTCAAACATGATGAATATTCCCTTCTAAACCAGTGGTCATAACTCATAAACACATTCATGAAAATATCAAGAATAATTAGTAAAATTAGCAACGGCTGCATTCATTTAGAGGGTTTAAAACAGAATATAATCATCCATGAAATCACAAAATCGTTCCCTAGTGGTTGATCATCAATACACAATCCAGTCCCCAAACCATGACCATTCATGCAGAGTATTTTCCACGAGATTCAACACAGGTAAAGTGAATCTAACTTCTACTTATATTATATCTTTGCAGGAGAGAAGGTAAGAAACTAGAAATTTATCTACCGAATTGTAGCATTATTATAACCATACTTCTCAGTGGCATATGAGAATACTGTTAACCAACACCATGAAACTATAAATTGCATACTGAAAGATCACCATAATAGCAAATCTTGGCAAGAAACTATGAATTGCATATTAAACCAGCACATAACTTAAGAATATGCCAAAAATAATATAATATGTTAGCATCATCATACCAAATTTGATGCTCTCCACCACTGGTCCAAGCTTCAAAGCAGATGGGGCAAATCAAACCATGAATCTCACCTCCACTATTCTCTTGATTCGCACGCGTTCCTTCACACGATTCCGAATCATTCAAATTCTCCTGAACGCCATTGTTGATCACCACTTCCCCTTGCAAACTTCTCCCATGAAAAACCGAACTTGAAACCCTAGGTACCGGCATATCCACCGGAAACAACTCCTCCAGTTCTTCCTCTTCGTAATCATCTCCATCATCATCATCATCTTCCTCTCCGAAATCCTCTTCTCCCTCAACCTCATCTTCATAATCATCGTCCTCAATCGGATCCCTGTGTAACATCCTCACCACCGGAAACAACTCCTCCTCTTGTTCATAATCCTCTTCGTAATCCTCCTCATCGTCTTCGTACTCTTCATCATCGTCATCAAATTCACCATCGTCTTCAACTCCGCCGGTGTTCAAAACCTCTAAATCAATCGGCAACGCGATTCCTTCAGGAATCAAATGCTCCCCACGTCCTCTATCGTCGTAATCACCCTCATCCTCATCCTCATCCTCATCATCGTCCTCTTCTTCTCCTTCGAATTCTTCGTCTTCGGGCTCTTCATCTTCGAATTCTTCCTCGATTTCGATCAATCTGAATCTGTAATCATCCATTGTTCTTGCGATGAGTATTTCTAAAGCCGAATAGATGAAAAAGAAGAAGAATAGAGGAACAAAATCGAGATTGATTACTGCAGTGACCATTAAAATTAGGTTTTCAACATTTGGGGTTCTAATCAGATCTTCTTCTTGCCGAAAACCCAATCACGCTTTAGCGATTCACAACCCCGATCCACACACAAGCATGACTCAAAGTTCGAACCTCATATACACGATCATACACAAAATGTTTCTTTAGTATGGTTATTATTTCATTTTATATTTTATTATATTCTTATTTCTGCACATTATATCTTATTGAAATTATTTTATAACTAAACTATTGATTTTTTTAGAGATACTTAATACATTTATGATAACTATTCTTATATACATTATAATCACTGGAGTGTCCCCGGTGAAGTGATTATCATCTAATATTTTATTTAACCAAGAAACTTGTGCTTAATGATATTTAGATGTATATATAGTGTTGTCTGTCACGACATTATCATGGTTATGAGACTTTAAGTCTTATGATAAATATTGGTGTCTATCACGAAATCATCATAAGATTGAGATTTAATGTTTGTTATTCTAAGTAAAAACTAATATCTTATTTAACTTCCTTTACGTGTTCACCTTTAGATTTTGGAGTCGTTGTAAGGCAATATCATTATGTTAATGTTTGAAAATCACACATTAAATTTCACTAGTCGATCATACAATCTTGTTTTTAAATCATAATTTGGATTGTATGATACTGGCACGGCCAATCTATGTCTCTATATTTGTCTCAATGCTTATTGTTGAGATGTTTTTAACTTAAGAGATGTTAACTGCTTGTTATGTTTCTTAATCTCATCACACACGTTACAATGACTTGTTGTGTTCCTTGTCTTATCAACTCACCATTCTTAAGGAGTTTGTTGATTAGATTTGCAACCCCATCAAAGCAACATATGGTGGCATGTATGCTCTATTTAGATAAGTGCTAAGAATGGGAATTGCTTGTCCTATGCCTCTTGTATGTGAGCTTATTATATTTTCAGAAATACTCTTGAAAAGGTTTGCTTGAAACCTTAATGTTTGAAAACTTAAATTTAATGGTGATGACATCAACTAATATTGACCATGTTTATATTGTACCTTCTTAAAAAATATCGTCCTGATTTAAATAGCATAAGCAATATGAACATGAAGTACGACAAAGATTAAGACGATGAGGAAGAATATGAAAAAGCTTGCTTAAAAATCATTCTAATAATGGGAGAACTTAATTCACGTAATGAGGACGTTAACTAAGTTCAATTGTAGATCACGGTAAAGCTAAAGACAAACAAACCAGGGTATGTCATGATTTGATTATTTACTTTTTCATTTATCTTTTATGTTTAATTTAGAGCATAAGTTTGTTTTATGATACGATTTTAATACCAGTTGTGATGTATTTATTTTATAAACATTCTGATATAATTTCATCACAAAAATGTTGTATTTAACATAACTTTATACAAAATAAACGATTAAGTTTGTAACAAAATTTATTTTAAAATAAATATTATTCTCCTCGTGTATTAAACTAATAAGTATTATATGTGAGAAGTGTATTTTAGATTAAAAATACGTATTTTAGATTAAGTTGATAATTTTGGGGCTGAGGTATGAGATAAACAAATGAATAAATCCGATTAAAATAACAAATATTATTATTTTAGTTAGAGTCTCATACATTAACTTTTGAATTTTGATCCTCCCTAATCTATGCTGTATTAAAAAACTAAATTGTGGTGAAGCAATTTGGATGCAAATAGAGTTGACCCTCGACTCTTTAACCCCGGCCTATATTCACCAAAACGATCACTTCTTCTGTGATAACTGATAACAGCAACGATGGCGAAACCCGTATCTTACATCACCGGATCCGATCTTATTTCCCTCAAAGAACAAACTAACGTCGCCATCGTTGACGTCAGGTAACTTGATCTTCAATTCACACATCACATCCCCATCATCTGCCAACAAAAACATCATCGGAAACACATTAAACCGATTGTTGGATTAATGTTACAGGGACGATGAGAGGAGTTCCGACGGTCATATAACAGGTTCACTTCACTTCGCTAGCGATACGTTTCATGATGAGATCCCTAATCTCGTTCAAACAGCTAAAGCTCAAGGGAAAGATACACTCGTCTTTCACTGTGCCCTCAGTCAGGTATGTTACAGACTTACAGATTATCTGCTTTGTTGGTCATAATTATGCGATTAACTGTTTAACTTATGATTATGAAACGTAGTGAATTGAACTGTAATTTGGTTGGAAAATGAGACTGTAGATGTGAAAATGGAGGAATCAATCGGATCATTGGTTTTTCAGCTTGTGGTTTTGTCATTGATGTTAAAAAGCTATTGTCCATTGTTAAGTTTTGGTTAAAAGACACTAGAAATTATACAGACGAATATGAAAATATGTCTATCCTTCGTTCATTTATGTTCGTTTACAAAGGTTCCAACGTTTATGTTTGTTTATATATTCATTCAAAGAAGCCGGCAATAGTCTGTTTTAAAATCATCAGCCCAGTCGAAACTCATGTTGTTTACCTTTGAAATGTTAGGATATTGTTCGGTTGTATATTGCTGATGATATATAGAGTTTAATGTAGGTATTGTTGTTTACTTTAATCAGTGTTCATTTAGAATACTAATAAATCAAGATAAATGAACATGAGCACGTTCATTTTCTTAATAAACAACACTGCAAGTAAATCCATTCGTTTGTTTGGTTTAAGCTACATGAACGAACAAAAACATTCAAACAAGCCCTGCTCATGTTCATTCAGTTCGTTTACAGACCTGGAAACACATACCCAATTTCATGCCCATTGATCCTTGTTTCTGCTCTACAAACCTCATCTTGTGTTTCAAGATCCCAAGAACATGATTAAAGATAATTTCGTCTCTCATCTGCATTGTTGGCATTCAAGCATGACCTTGATTTAATCGGCAAGTATATATGAAACTATCGAAGGTACAACTAATCCAAAAACACCAGTAGGTTTTGATGTTACCAACTACTAAGAAAGCAACAATGACAATGATTTCACCTTACCCGTATTCTGTTAAGCACAGTAAACTATAATTATGTAATTAATTTCAGGTTCGTGGACCGAAATGTGCACGCAGATTTGCAGACTATCTTGCAGAAGAGAAAGATGATGCAGGAATCAAGAACATAATGGTGCTGGAACGCGGTTTTAACGGTTGGGAAGCTTCTGGTAAACCTGTTTGTCATTGCAGTGGACCTAAGTGCAAAGGTGGATGCTAAATCTAGAACCTTAATATTCAATACATGTACTCTTTATCATATATCATCTGCTAAATTGCAATTGAACGAATTTTTATTGGGTATGTTTGCTTGTTTATATATGCTAAAATGCAATAAAACATGCGAGATTTAGTTATTTGTCAGAACTTGACTCTTATTTGAGCTCTGATATGTTGTCTGATAGGTTTGAAGCATTTGAGCTAGGATATGTTGTCTTCCTTTTTCTTGTCAAACATGTGTATTGTAGTGTTATATTGTACAACATAGTGCCTTATCATGTCGCCTGATAATCCTTGATTCACATAGATCCAACCATTGACATAAAAAGGCAAGACAACATGTCTCATTTACGAGTATTGTGATAAGGTTGTGTTTTTCGTTAATGGGCGTACCTGGTGCTGCAAAGAGCTCCCGCGTTCGCAGGGTCCAGGGAGGGTCCGTCCTATTTAAGGGAAGATGTACGCGGTCTTTCCCCCACATTTTGTGGGGAGGCCGTTTCCACGGATCGAACCTGAGACCTTTGGTCTCTTAGGAACAGCTTCAACCGCTGCGCCAAGGCCCACCCTCAGTGTTTTTCGTTAATGACAACCATAAAATAGATGATAGAGAGTTGCGTCCTGAGGTGTCCTTTTGTTTTCGCTACTTGGTTATATTTTACCTATTTCACCATTATTGTTGAAGGTAAGATGAATCGACGAGACTATCTTGTTAAAATTATCACATTGAACACGATATTTCGATTTCTTATCAAATATATTAATAAACTTTAATTTTTGTAAGCAACAATCCTTAGATTATTTAGAATAAATACACTTCGTGCGGGATCTATACCGTAAACTTTTTTTTGTTGTAAAATGCACCATTTAAAGGTAGAGAGGATGGAACCTAAATAATCCAAAACCACTAAAACCATTCACTAATAAAAAGATAACACCTTATTTGAATCCAAACTTATCTAAATAGAATGGGTTGAAACCAGAAAACCCAAAGGTTGATTGGGTTCTAGCACCCACTATCGAAGTCGAGCACACCAACACGAAGGGTTGTGGCGGTGTAGCCGTTGAACCCAGTTGAAGTCGGTCTCCAATCCGAAGTTCAACCCAACTACCCTAACCATTAAGATGTCTCTTTGAAGTTTGAGAGTTGGTACTGGGAAATATATTTGGGCAAGGCCCGTTTAAATTCGTGTTGGACGATGTTTCTTGTTGACCTGTTTAGTTGTCTTTTCTTATTTGTTTTTTAGAAGATTTAAATTTGAATGATTACGGCGTTTATTTTTAGTTGTATATTCCAATTGTGAAGGTCGATTATCTTTGATACCTAGCATCAACATCTTTTATTTTTTCTATTAACTGATTAAAATTTTTATTTTATATAAATTGAATGTAGCTATTTATACATCACTAACAATGACATGTACACTATATGGTATAATATCAAATTTATGTAATATAACACATACAATTTTCATTTTTATAATTTGGATTTTTGAGAACTTGTCATGGAAAAATATACGGGTTCCATCAATATCCTACTAACCAATAAGCTAATGATAAAAATATATTGTTACTTTAAATGAAAAACGTAATCACTTTCGCGTTCAAGATAGAATCATCCATTTCTAAACTCATGTTGTAATGTGAAAGCTGACAAATTACATAGACATAACAATCATATTCTAATCAAACCAGAAATTACACTAAACCACATCAACAAGACACTCTTTGATTACATTAACTACGGTGGAATGGCACCATAGAGTAGTTCAACACCACAATTACTAAAGGCACAAATCAAACAACATTCACTAGTTAATGTGTGTAATTGTTCACAAACGCATAGAAAGCAAAGTTTACGTTGCAACGATAGAACCTCTCACTTGGTTGTGATTAGACATGTTTAGCCATACATGTTAATCGGTGCAAAATAAAGTGAAATGAATGTCATTATATAATTAAACATCAACACAATTGAATATTTGGTGTTGCGAAACGTCCCTATAACTGGATTCGATCGGTTTGTTTGATCAATCTTATTCTGCCATAACTTGTCACATATCATTTCATCATAGTAGCATGTTTTTAATAAACAAAATATAATGATTCGCTAGGTATGTGACCTTAAAGGGATTAAGGACAAAAACTTGTGAAATCTAGATTAGAATATGAAATCTTTGTTAGAGGAATTCATATGCTTAGCAATACATATACCATTACGTTAATTCAAAATGTGGTTTTAGGGATATAGAATCGAAAATATAATTTAAAAATAAAAACAAAATGAGCTGCACCGTGAAAAACTCACCTAATGCGCAAGTGTTTATAATCAGTTAATCACGTATTGTTTTCCTAAAAACTATTATTATTATTATTATTGTAATAACTAATAACATAAGTCATAATCGTATGTAATATGTTAGTTATTAATTGATTAAACGAACATAAAAATGTTGGTGAATGAATCCAATTTGATAACACCTAATTTAAATTTGAGCACTTTCATATATACTACTATAAACTTGTAAAATTTACATATATACCGTTAAATCATGTATTTTATGTTTCAAGACCATTCTACTTATGCATGGAAAACTTATATTTTTTAAAGAGGTTTGTTATGTAAAGTCATTTTGGAGACGTAAATTAAACTTTATGTAAAGAATTATTGTAGTTAGCAACCATCAAACTATCTTCTTTTACGTACAAAACTTTCAATATTTATCGTGACGTCAAAAGTATCATACATTTTTTAAAGTCATTGTCATTATATTTCTATAGTTTTCCTAATAACACATCCATGAAGACCACCAAACTATCAATACGTTTTATCTTTGATTATTTTCAAGAATACATCAATTAGCGCTAATATTTCCATACAAATAGATATTTGTTACAGTCAAATCTATATCAAACACTCATCTTGTTATGGATTTAGCCTATAGCTAATAACTTCTCTTGCTAACTTGTATTGGTGTGAAGATTTACTATGGTCAGGACCGGCTCTTTAATATTTAAGGTGAAGCTTTTTGTTTGGGCCCCAATAATTTAATGGCCCCCAAATTTACAGCTAGGGTTTTGCTTCGTACTGTTCATCTTGCAAGAAAACCATCTATGAAATTTAAATCAGCTTTCTTTTTATAAGATTTGTTTTAATTTTGGTTCTAAAATGTCTGCATATAAAAATTCCATTAGTTTTCTACTAAGAAGTAGAGATACTAAAGGGTATACATTTGAATCTTGCTTTTTTTGTTGTTTGAAAGGGTTCCACGAGAAAGAAAACTAAAATTAAAGTTTAACTGTCTTCTTAAAAACAATTTGAATAACCGAATGAGCACTTGTTAACATGTATTCTTTTTTTCCTACCTTATACATATATGAGGTTATGTAGAACAATACAGGATTGTAAGTGAAAAAAATCTTTACAGAAAGAGCCCCAATTCTATCATCCGCTTTGGGCCCCAAAATAGGTTGAGCCGACCCTGACTATGTTATCATACTTGTGACGCTTCTGCTACATAATTTTGAAATGAAAACATAATTGCTGTAGATTTTGCAATGGATTTCATATTTGATGGTAAATCCATATTAAATTAATAAAGTTAACGTAACATTTTTGCTACGGAATCATATTTTTATCAACTATCATCATCCCAATCCTTGATTTTGTAACACTTGGATGAAAAGACAATCAAAACCAACAAATTTCAACAATAACAAAACATTATTATAAGTTCTTACAAGGGTCGTACATGGAAATATCCGATATTTGAAATATACATTTATGTAATTTTTATTCAATTTTTTTTTAAAAAAAAACGTCCATGGACCACAAGTGTAAGCTGTAAATTGGTTATTTGTAAGACGGTCCCTTTTGCAACTTTCATTTCTTTTATCTGTTTGCTTATTTTGATTGGTAATGTAGGTTAATATTTTATATTAGGTTCCTTTTATAAATAATAATTAGATACCGTGAATCTCTAAAGCACAATTGTCGTTGCATATTTACTTTAACCTTGTTAGTCTACTCTAAATGATAAAAAAGCCTTATTTGTAATTACTTTTTTTTTGTGAAAACTACATTATTATTATTATTATTGTTATTATTATTAGTTTATAGTTCATTAGTGTAAATCCTTCATCATTCGACTTTTTTATATACTGTTTTGGAACTCAGATATAATTTGTTCATCTTGTGTATCACATTAGTTTTGTTATATAATGAATCAAATTATTTGATGTTATCACCTAAAAACCTAGAGCACGTGTAGGAGCAAGTCTAGGAAGTCGGTAACTTCGTATAAGCTGATGATGACAGCGGTTGAAACGGTAGTGTTTGTTATGGTGGTAACGTCAAGATGATGATGGTAACAACAGTAGTATGGCGGTAGGCGTGTTCAAAAATACCGACAAAATCCGAATCCAAATCATATCCAAACCCGGGAAAATCGATCAGAAATCTTATATGGATATTCGAATCCATTCCTATTTGTATCCGATTTCCTTATTCGGTTTTCGAATTGGGTCGGATCAAATAAACTGGTTCTTCCGTTTATTTAAATATACAAAATTTATGCTTATTTGGTTTATTCTGATAGATTTGGATCTGTAAATCATATTCTTTATTAAGACTAGTTAGTATTCCAGATAGAGTTCTAAAAGTTTCACATCTGATAAATCGTTATCCGAACCGATGAATACCCTTATATGACAGAAGCGGTGCCCTCATCCCCTGAAATACGTTGTTAGAGGCGTTGGCTGGTGGTGAGAGGGAAGGAAACTTTCTAATATATTTGATCGGATATATTCGGTATACGAAAATAATGTTTAATTTCTTTTTTCTTCAAACTTGAATTTTTTTTCTCAAAAAACAAATTTATTTTCACTCGAGGAAAGATAAGTAAATACATTTTAACTTCTAGTCATTTATGCAACCAAATATATAATTTTTAAGTCTAAATTCTAACGAATTTTGTGAAGAAAAGAATCTAAAATTGTTGTCATGGGATGACATCATATGTGACAGTATTAGGTTTTAGTGGAAAAATATAATAAGAGATATAAGTGGGGTGGTGTGGAAGGCAACGTTGTTTCCAACTACTAGTGCCCATGTCCCTTTCTAGTTTTTCCACAAGTGCACTCTAATCCACCCAACACATTAAATTTAACAAAATGGAATCGAATCGAACCGAATCTAACCAAACAGACACTGGTGTTTGCACCCCGTCGTCACCGCAAGCCACCAATGTCACACTGACAAAGTGCTTGAAGTAAGCGGCGATAATAAGCCTCCGCTGTTACGCCGGCAAACTGATCAAAGCCGGTGGTGATAGTAAACCACTATCACTCTGATGAAACAATTAAAGCCAGTGATGATAATAACAAGGACAATAAGTGTAGTGTATGATGTTTATTTGTTTATTCTTTCTTTATTTGTGATTATCTATTTTAAAAAAAGTTCCTAGAAAGCTAAACCTTATAAAATGAATATGTAATTGACCCACAATCGATCTTAATTGGTTAGATTACAAGTCAACAATTGCCTAGGTGCTAAAAATATATAATATATATTGGATTTATGTAAACTAATAGTAATTATAAAACATTGTGTCACAATTTGAATCTTAACATAACTACATAGTATTATAATCAATTAAACAGCAACTTTTAGACATTTTATCTCTTTATGGGTTATTTTATTGCCACCAAGCTAAATAACTATTAAATAAAACATTATTAAAATATCGTCCCCTGAAAAATCTAAAGGTAGGCATATCTATTTCCCAAAGTCGATACCTAAATTATATTTTAGTTAACTACTAAAAATATTTATGATCGACTATGTTCGATTATGTTTGCTGTTTTGTGACCTTGAGGTCATGGGTTCTAGACGTGGAAACAGCCTCTTGCATAAAATTGTGCAAGGAAAGGTTGCGTACATCAGATCGCTTCGCGATCCGGCCCCTCCCCGGACCCTGCGCAAAGTGGGAGCTTCATGCACCGGGTACGCCCTATGTTCGATTATGTTCAGCAATCAATATTCAGAAAGCGTAGGATATAATTAATCCAAATATTCCCAATTCGTAACACATGTTTCTTGAAGATAATTTTATAGTTCTTGTGTAGTCGACCATTATTTCTTTGTCATTTAATGTAAGTCGGTTATCAAATAACACTAAAAAAACGAGTTACTATTGTTTATACACAAGTATGGGCTGGTTTATTTTTGAAAATTCTTGAAACATGAATCACAATTTGGCTTAAACAAGACTATAAAACAAGTTGAAACAACAGTGAACACTTTTATCATGTAAAGGGCGTACCTGGTGTTGCAAAGAGCTCCCGCGTTTTCGCAGGGTCCAGGGAGGGTCCGTCCCATTTAAGGGAAGATGTACGCGGTCTTTCCCCCACATTTTTGTGGGGAGACCGTTTCCACGGATCGAACCTGAGACCTTCGGTCCCTTATCATGTAAAGCAATAAAAGAAATCAATTTTAAAGTGGGTGTAAACACCCATAATCATTAATTCCTTAGTGTATCCTTCGAAAAACATGTTTAAAAATAGCATTCATTAGAATCATCTCACTTAAATGTGAACATACAAGTTAATGGTGTGCATATATTTCAAAGTGTGCGTTAAAAAGTAATATTTTTGTTATTTGCATAAAATAAAAAAAAGGAAAGAAATAAAGTGGTGGAAGGTATCTACTTTGCATTGGATAGCAACTCAAAGATTGAATATTCTATTCACAATTATCCAAGTTTAAATCTACTTTCAAACTTAGGAGATCTCATTCAACGATTCCCTTCACCTTTATACAATAATATTATGTCAAAATAAGGTTGTAGAATATTGAATATATAGATGATAATGAACATTTAGTTTTTTTTCTGAGTTTAAAACCGTTGAAAATTAATGATAATCTAAAACATCCGACAGTATTTTAACTTATGTACGTCTTAAACTTTTTACTTAAGTTATTTGATATTATTTTAGTCATGGTCTCACGGATATAAATTATACGTTAAAAATATAGTGGATAATCATTACATACAAAAAGTGAACAAGTGAAAGAGATAAGTATTAATGCACAAGAGGGCATCCTTCTTGTTTTATATGCATAAGAAATTTAATAATGAATAGAAAATGAAAACTAAATTGTTTTAATCTCAATATTGTTAATTAAACCATGAATTAAGAATAAAAAAGAGTATAAACATCCAGTTTTATATCGGCTTTATTATTTGGTTCATAGTACTTGTCCTAGTCGTCTGAGCAATATTCATAAATTCATAACAATATTATGTTGAATTCAAGCAGTGAATGAGGTCATTAATAAACGACATATGTTATGTTGTTACTTGAATCTTACTAGCGGAATGATTTTTGATGTCGCAAAATTTATGGTTGCTCTGCGATGCCAACTGCATTGTTTAGGGTTGCGAGACCTGAGGTGAGGTGGAGATGGCCGTATGCCCGTATGTATGTTCGCATATGAATTTATATCAAGTTTCAACCATATGGAAAACCTACTAAATACACATTATTAGTTTATGTGTGAACCTAATTTTTTATGATCCGATTAAAGTAAACAAACAAACAAACAAACATACCCAGCCTGTAAGTGGCGGCAAGTCATTCCTCTATCTAGAAAGATAGAGAGACCGCTTCCGAAGAGACCCCCGACTCGTTAACAAAGGCAATAGCAATAGTGATGATAATACATAGCATACAGTAGCATAGCATAGCATACACACATAGATAGGTATCACAAGAAGAATTATCTAGCGCGCACAACATAAAAACCGGCAAGTAACACCAGATTAAAGTAACACAACAAAAAAATTAATTGGATGAATATAGTGTTAGTTCACATGTGAGCCAAAATTTAATATAATTGTCTAGTAAAAAAGAAGTTAAACAAAAAAGCAACTCGTCAAAAATATTAATCAATACACAATGTTAGATCACTATGTGTTGTAATATGTTTTACTTCATGTTTAACAAGTCGACACGACATATTTACGACTTGTTTTCACGTTAAACGTGTCGTGTCATGTCATATCATGTTTAACAAACCATGACATGTTTTTTCGCTCTATTCTAATTAGTTTTCTAAATAACTTTATCTCTCTCACTCATACACATGCACATCTTAAGTTGTTTGTAGGAGTCACATCTATGTGTTTTAATATGACTTGGGAGTTGAGATATATCATCTCTAGATTGTTACCCCACAAAAATACCATTAGAGTAAATGCTATTGGTGTTCAACTAATATGTGTTGACATTTGTTGGATAAAACACATATGATAGAAAGGATTAAACCTAAAAGGCCAAACCCAAAACATTTTGGATAAATATTCGAGTAGATGATCAGATTTTAGGTGACAATCGTTAAATTGCCCAAATCTATTCTGTAGCAATTTGTTAAAAAATATGTATAATAAATGATATTTTAAGTTGTCAGAAACTTGAAATTATTAAGATTATAAAACTGTTAGATATTTACTTTGTTTATTCATGAAATACCAATTTGTTTTTGGTTGATCTCAGGTCTCAATTGAGGTATACTTGTTTACAATACATGTGTGATGAGTGAAAAGTTAACACGCGAATGGACCTTCACATGCAACATAATATTAGCAGAGATTAATTAGTGATACACGAACTAACACGGATACATATCAAATTCATGAAATTGCTAACGTATACTATACATATCAGTGTTTATTTTCTTATTTCAAATAGTAGATATTTTATAAAAACATCCAATGGAATGTGACAAATTTTTGTTTATCTAAATTAATTAATTAATTAAACAATTAACTTAATTGTTGTTTTAAGTTTTAACCAAACTTTCTTGGAGATTCCACAAGGCAGATGAGAAAGTGGGAGCAACGAGAACTAAAAACACGTGATTGTTGGCTGTAAAGTTTATCTCGCCAAATGTTAAACTCATTTTCTCGTGAGATGTTGCATACTCCAACTTCTCCGCACCGTGGTCGTACGATGAGGAGGCTTTTGTGTGTGTAATAGTTTTGCCGAATAAGTTTGTAAAGTTTTCATATATCACCCCACACTATGGAGATATGACAATCTAACCCCACATGTTATTTGTAAACTACTTGCTAGTATATCTATGTGTTAAACCATAATGGCAATTCTCCTTTCCACGCTAAAGGCCTTGTCTTTCCTTTTGACCAATCGGCGCTCGAGGAAGCTTAAACACGGTTGGTGAAACATGGCATTTAGGCCCGTTTTCACGTCTTAGTAGGTCACGACGATAGGTGTTTGAATCTGACGATTGTTGGTTAGTTCTAGATTACATGTTGTGTTGTAATTTTGCTTTGTAAAAATCCTTCAGCTTTTTGCCGAGTTAGTTATATGAAAGAGTTAATCTCGATGTTGGTCCTTGTGTTTTGTAGATTGTTTCCATCCGTGAGTACCAACATTTATTTTATCTCTATTATTGGCCCGAGTTTTCAAAATCTTTTCTGTTTCGTCCTTCTGACTAATAGTGTTAACATTTTCTGTTAAATTTTTCTAAAAAAACAAAAATCCCCTTAGGGTTGAAATGGTTATTATAAACTTTGTTTTTCCTTTTTTTTTAAATCAAACCACCACCCTCAAATCTGTTTTCAACGGATGATGCATACAGATGGATGATGAAGGTTTTAGATCTAATTTCAGAGAAAAAAATCTGAGGCGATTGTAAGTGGTTGTGGTGGTGGCCAGTGTTGTAAAGGTGGTGAACTCGTGGTGGTGTGTAAGGCCCCTAATCCCAGGAAACCTCACAGTTGGTCATTCACAGCAAAAACATAGATTTAAAACATTCGTTTACGTATATATGTATATATATTGCAGCGGAAAGATATAGTAATTGTAATTCATTACAACAGAGTTAAATTAAAATATAAACATTGTCTTTAAACATCAAACAGTCTTTAAAATCTTAAATTCTTCTTCATCGGGGATGTCAGTCTTTAGATGCCAGGAAGCTTTAGATCCATGCTCCCATCCCATAAGCCCCTAACGCTCACCTGTCAACTAATATG
>BJCN01166218.1:0-12436 GCA_018326445.1 Flaveria brownii
ATATTATTACTGGATATATGATGTGGTGTGATATGGTGTGGTGTGGTATGCGCACCCAACGCTTATACCAATAGAACCAACAATAAGCTGGTTGTTTATTAGTTTGAAACACGATAAATACCATAAAAAACGTATTAAAATATGTTATTCTTTTTCTCTAAAACTGAAGTAGACGTATAGTTGGTAAGTTGAAGACTAATTTCACACAAGCGATTAGCAATATTACTTTAAAATAGTAACTTTAAATGTAATTCTTAAAATACTTGCCGTTGAATGCATATGATAACATGTTTATAAGCAATACAATCCACATCCATATGTTATCATAAATTAGTAAAATAGCATCACCTTTAACATAAGTGGAAATAAGTACTAGTCATTCAATTTTTCCACTCAAAGGTAAATCGTTTTGACATATCAATAACAATGATGCCACTATATGAATTGTATTATATGTAACGAAAGTTGTACTTACAAGAACGAATAATCAATCAATCTAGATCAATAATGCAAAAAATCGACTAGTGGATCAAGCATCAAATGTTGTACATACCATGTTCGTGTTGATTTACATGTGCATGGAGGCACACTAAAATTGACATGTTTGAACCCGAGCTCGGTTTTTTTTTGTTATCCAACACGTCCCGTTTCTAAAAAAACATTCTGATGGTAAGACATATCCCTCTATTCAAGTTAAATACATAACATATTATAGGAATACTTTAGATGTGAAAAAAATCCAACACAACCATCATATCACTTCTAGAAAAGTTTAAATATAAAATACAAGGAGTGTTAAAAAGAAAAAAATATAGGTTTAGGTACACATGATTTATTAATGGCACAATGTAACATGGATTAAAGATAGAACCAAAGATATTTGCTTTTAGACTCTTAAATCATGTAAGTGTTCATACGATGATTCAAATCATGAAAGTAGTCATTGCTTTGTCCCTTTCAATACGCGAACAAATATATAACATTTAGCTTATGTTTACGTATCATAAGAAGGGTTTTTGAATTTACAGACTCGAGACTCGACCTACCTTTGAGAAATTAAAATTAATATATTACCACTAGATACACTGTTAAGTTTTATACGTCTTAAACTATTTATAATGACAAGTAAACTAAATTCACGTATTTTATAACTATACAAATATTTTGATAGATATTAGCCTATAAATTATTCAAACATCAATCTATAGTATTACCTAATCATCTTACACTTTCAAATATTCAAACTCACATCATATTTGTAAAAAAAAAACAATTATGATTGCCTATAGACCAGAAGTATGTTAGCCAAGCAATATCCAGAAAAATAGTGTTATTTTTGGTGATTTTCTTCCTATTTTATTGGAAAGATGAAGCATGGTAACTAATAAGAAGAGACAAAGATGGTGATATCACCTAGTCATGCTTTTTTCTTATTTCTTTATTAATTATGGGAACATGTGGCCAGCTATGCTAGTTTCGAATTATGAATAGGTCACATGATGTCTAAGAAAATGGGCCTTTTTCAGGTTATATTTACTGGGTGATTAATTGAGTTTTAAATGTAATCTTATGTGGTTAAAGTTGTCCTAATTAAAGTGGTTAACAAGTTGTTACATGTACAAGGTATAAAGATATAATTTAGTATTGATGCAAGCAACAAATCAATAATCAATAATAAGTTTGTGGCAGTGATCAAATAGGTAGCTTTACATTGAACAAATTGCAGGATAATAGTAGTAACTTCACTGGAGCAGCTAGATTATTTCATTGTTCCATATTATTCAATTTTGTTTGGGGGCATGTTTTATACATGTCAATTGCATTCGGTGGAGTGCGGGCGCAGAGCAACCCTGATAAAGTTGTTGCTTTGTGACATTAAAGCCACGAGTTTAAGCAATAAAAAACAATTTCTTGCACGAGGTGTAGGGTAATAATGCATAATCAAAACACGAAACGATCTATCCTCTCACTTATTGCCAAATTTTTGTTGGCATATGTTTTATTATAAACACAAAACACAACTCTATCATCAAATCAACTTAGATTTTTTTCATTTTATTATCTTCTAAACATATAAGAAAATATACTTTTTACATTTTTTCTACTAATTTAGGTTTTGCTTTTAATTATATATGAAAGAAATAAAAATATATATAACAATAAAAAACATAGTTTTCTTGATAAAAATATATTATAATAAAATTAATTAAACATGTGAAATGTGACACTTATAGTGAGACTAGTTTTTTAAAAAATAAAGCTTGTAAATCATTTTTTATTGGTAGTCATGATGGTTTTTCGAATAATTGTATAAGTTGCCTAGCAGAAAAAAGAGAATCGCAAATGTTACCAATGACGAGTCTGTTTTAGAAAAGCAAAAGCACATTGAATCAAAATATAATACACAATATGTTATACTATTAAGTCATATTAAATCGTTTTCTGATGATTTGTTGGTTTTATCTTTTTTAAATTCCTCGTTTGAAAAAAATAAAATGTGACTTAAAAGGGTGAGAGAGGTATGACACTTGGATTTGACTACCAAATACTTTACAAAAGTTATTTTTATGGGCTTAACCCAGCCTACTTTGGGCCTGGATCCACCTATAAATGAAATCCAAACACATTTAACCTGTTTGGCAGCCTATTAATGATTCAGATATCTAAATGATTCAGCATTTAATGGTTCAGATTGTTTGTTTTGTGAGCACATGTCTGAATGGTTAAGACGTTTGCCTCTGAATGGTTAAGTATTATACTAATGCTGAATGGTTAAGAGGTCTAATAATGAATGGTTAAGACCTCTTATCTGAATTGATCAGACATTTGTCTTTCAATAGTTAAGCGATATGCTAGCTCTTAATGGTTCAGACCTCTTAATGAGTCAACACTTAATGGTTCAGACCTCTTATTGGTTCAGCACTTAATCATTCATATATTACCAAACAACCCCTAGCCCAACTCATAATCATTAATCCAATTAGCCAAGTAACCCATCTTGACATAATGGGTCACAAAATACCACTATAAAGAGAGTCAATTTACAATCATACCCACAATCCAACACCCATCAACAACCCACAACAAGGGTACTTTCGGTAGCCTATAAATGCACACAAACCCCAAAGGCAAATATCATCCACACACAGTCTTCACCGCCTCTAGATCTTTCCCCCATAAACTCACGTCTTTGCCTCAAATCTCCCTTCACAAACACCTATAAAAGATCATATGTTCGTATAAAAGATCTCCCTTTTCAAAATTTTACCGCTTTTTCTTCAGTTTCTGTTGTGGGTTTGCATCGATTGTGATCTTATTGTAGTCTTCATTCAGCCTTTTGGTGTAAATCGGAGCAAACACCGTGAGATTTGACACCATAGAAGGTCGATTACAACACTGTTTGTTAATATTTTGGGTTTTCTTTCTTGTGAATCGGAGTTT
Organism: Flaveria brownii; assembly: GCA_018326445.1. NCBI lineage: Eukaryota > Viridiplantae > Streptophyta > Magnoliopsida > Asterales > Asteraceae > Flaveria > Flaveria brownii. The sequence goes on from BJCN01166218.1 coordinate 3,442, forward strand.
GATTGTGGTGATTTATGTCAATTCGAGTGATTAGTTGGGGTTTTTAGCTTTTAGTTTTTGGAAAGAACCCTAGTTTTATGGATTCGTTTTGTGGATCTTTGTGAAAAAAGTTTGTAATTTTTCAGTAAAAAGGTGGAAAAGAATGTTGGAGAATAGTTTAATTGATTGTTGGTATCTGGGTGTTTCGATTATTAACCATAATTTTAAGAACCCTAAAAGGTCAATTACAACACTGTTCTTCAGGTTTTTGGCTTTCTTTTCTTATAAATCGAAGTTTGATTGTAGTGATTTATGTCAACAGTTAACTCGAGTGATCAGTTGGTATTATAGCTTTTAGTTTTTGGGAAAACCCTAATTTCTGGATCATTTTCATGGATATGTATCAAAAAAGTTTGTAAATTCCCCGTAAATGGGTGGAAATAATGTCAGGAGAATAGTTTGGTTGATTATTGGTATCTGGGTGTTTCAATTTATTAACTTTTGTTTTTTATAAAACAGTAAAAAGGATTTATGGCAGATCAAGTGTTGGAGGGTAGCCAACCAGTTGATCTCTCTAAGCACCCATCTGGAATCGTTCCTACTCTTCAGTAAGTAGTTTTTGTTATGACTTTTAATACCATCATCATAAAAGAACATATCTTTTCGAATCAGTTTCATATATGTGTTCATAATTTAGCATGTTTGGGTATAGAACTGTAAATTCATGGATATTACTGGTGAATGGTTGTGATGTTCCATATATGTGATGGCTGTTGAATTAGAGTACTAGACATTTATACGCAAAGTTTGTTATCTTTGTTATTTGTTTGGGATTTATGTGTAGAATTTATGGATGCAATACAAATATAGATATGAAGGATTTTTTGTTACATAGAATCAAGTTATAATGGATGGTCAACAATACACGGTGATTTTGGTTGGGATTGGTTAAGCATGTCATGATTGTGATTCATACTGTCCTGTGGATTTGTTACAACATTGAAGGATTTATACTATTCACTCAATTCGTAGAATTTTTATATGGATAATTGATTAGCTTCAAGAGTTAATAAATATTCTTGAAATTTGGATTCAAGATATTTTCTGAAGTTTGACCTCAAAATTCAAAATGTGTACATGCTGCAAGAATTTACTCTGGTTTTTGACGAGTTAACACTTACGAATATCTTCTACTATATTGCAACATAAATTTTCACTTTCTAATATGTATAGATTTTGTTATCTTGGTACTTGTAGGAATATTGTTTCTACTGTGAATCTTGATTGCAGGCTAGACCTTAAAGCAATTGCCCTACAAGCCCGTAATGCAGAATATAACCCAAAGGTATGAGTTTTGCAGTAATATTCATTATATAAGAACTCTTCCTTTTAAAACTGTTAATTTGTTTTTCAATTTGGAAAATCTTGGTTGTTGACATATTTATTGCTATTCAGCGTTTTGCTGCTGTAATCATGAGGATAAGAGAACCAAAAACTACTGCCTTGATCTTTGCTTCTGGGAAAATGGCAAGTTCCCTCATTACCCCTACTTTGTATGAATAGTCTTATTAATTTTTCGCTTCTTTTATGCAAAAGGACCATTCTTTTACTTTCTATATGAAATTAATCCAGTTAAATTGGCAGTACTTTTTCTTTTTTGCCATTTAACTATGTTGATTTTGTCATAATTTCTGATTTCCTAATAATTGAATTGAGCCGCATCATCTTTCAAGATGTAATATTGATTAGACAGTTTAAAGGCTTAAGAAATTTATTTACCATTTGTTGTGGTATGTTCTAATATTGTGAAAGCTTATAAGTTTTACGAGATCAGTTGTTATAAATTGTAATTTATCCGCCCTATTTTTTATATATAAAAATGTCTAGAAGATAATTGTGGGCTAGCTTAGGGATACATGGGTCAAAACTCAAAAGTGACCCCAAGTGCATTTGAATTGATGAAAGTGAACCCAAGTGAAGATTTAAATGCTTATAAGCTCTTAATAATTCTATTCAAGAAAGTATATTAACATTTTAATCGTAAAGTTTCAATCATATTTATGTATTAATAGTTAGTTACAAAATTGAAGTAAAGGAAGAAAACTTTGTGGTGGTCAACCACTCAACCGACCTGACCCGACATGCGTTGACTTGCTACCAACCCACCAATTTCCACTCTAACTTTTACCTTGCCGGCAGGTATGCACAGGAGCCAAGAGTGAACAGCAATCCAAATTGGCAGCACGCAAGGTCCTTCAAGAGCATAAATTTTTATTTGTTATATTACTCTCGTCGTATTTACTCAAAAAAATTTGAACACATGACTTAGTGCATAGTTTGAAACTTTTTACGATTATTCTCTTGGTTAATGCTTCTTGGCACCAAATGAACATCAATGGGCATTTTGGTCATTCTAGCTCCAAATTTCATCAAATTAACTGCTATTTTTCATACGATTCCATAAAGTTCCTTTTTTTATTTAGTCCTTATCATCATCTGTGTAATGTTGGTTTTTCAGTATGCCAGAATTATTCAGAAACTTGGATTCCCAGCCAAATTTAAGGTAACCGTATTCATATATCTCATCTCTCATAAGTTCCATCATTGGGTTCTTCATATACAACATATGTGAATTGCAACACAAGTTAAATTTTTTATGGTATCTTGTAGGATTTCAAGATTCAGAATATTGTTGGTTCATGTGATGTAAAATTTCCCATTAGACTCGAAGGCCTTGCTTATTCTCATGGTGCCTTTTCAAGTGTGAGTTCTAGTCTTCTATTAAAGGTGGCAAGGTGAACATGTTGGGTGGGTTGGGTAACGGGCCAAAACAAGTTTTGTTTGAAAAAGGCTGGGTTTTGCCGCAAATACTTTTTTCCTCAATTTTCAAAAAATGTTCTATGCCATAAATATAGTCATGCAATGACTTTCAACCCATTCGACCCCTTCTGCATTTTGCAATTCTTGGATTTGACACTTTTGACATAAAAACACAACCTAAATTGACCCATTCACAAGTAAACACAACCTAAATTGACCTATTCACAAGTAAACACAACCTGAATTGCTCTCTTGTTCCTCTATAATTTTGATATATTACCAAGTTAGCTATATTTTCTGATTTGTTATGTTTGACTCTTATCTCTATTTCTTAATTCAGTATGAACCAGAACTATTCCCGGGACTTATATATCGTATGAAACAACCAAAAATCGTTCTCCTAATTTTCGTTTCTGGGAAAATTGTTCTTACAGGAGCCAAGGTTTGCCGACTTTTTAACCTCTTATAAGCTTTTGATTTCAAATGTTAGTTTTGGGTTTTGACTTTAGTCCTCGTATCTTTTGACTTTTCAGGTCAGAGATGAGACGTATACTGCCTTCGAGAACATATATCCTGTGCTTACTGAATTCAGAAAGAATCAACAGTGGTATGTCGTTGTCATACACCCATGAAATCAAGTATAGGCAGAAAAACATGGTGGTTGGGTGGGTTGGTTAACGGGTCAAAACGGGTAAATTTTTGAGTCATGTCAAGATGGGATGGGTCATAAATCGTATGAACTTTCAATGTATTTGCACATAAGTTGGACTTCAATTTTGTATGATTATACCCCTGATCTTATAAAACTCAATGAAAAGGTCCTCTCTATTTAATTAAGGGACTTCTATCCTTAATCATGCAAAAAGGACTTTATCAGCTGAGTGTAGTGCCTAATTTCCAACAATAAGGACTAGTTAAAAATAAGTCTAAGCATGTTCTTCTTGACTTTTTATAAGTTTAAGAATTCAATTATTCTGCGCAATTCCAGCAAAATCAGTTGGAGTTATTCAAAAGTTTCTTAAAAAAAGAGAATAATGATCTAATTTCTTGTTTAATAAATGAATGAATTTAGGAGTTTGCAAATACTTGAGTGTACTCTGTTTGACTTATAAATTGTTTACTGATTTTCTTGTTGGCCTAAACCTTTTCTCATTTCATCCACATTCTACCAGATGTCAATAAATATAAGCCAGATTGTAATATTCTTAAAAATGGGTTGAAATCACCCTTTATAGAAGCAATTAGTGGATTAAGCCTGTGCTAGTAATTTTGACTTTTTTTTGTGCACCATGTCGAGTCAAAGTTTGTAGAATTAATGAGCAGTGATGCAGAAAAACATCATGGAAACAAGAGAGTGACTACATTCATGAATCTAAAAATACTTGACATAATGCATTGCTTTTTGGTGCAGATTCCTGAGAAGGATGAAGTGGTGTTTCGTGGTGGTGAAGGTTGAGTTTAGGGTCTAACTTGGTTGTGGAGGACAAAAGTGTAAATATGGTGGTGAAAATGCAAGTGTGGAAGTGTAGGGGCTAATGCAGTAATGCACCCACTTTACCTTCTTTTTTTGTAATCCAGATTATAATCTCAAACAGAAACCATTTCTGCTAGTCACTAGGCTTTTTAAAGTCCATATGACCCAAAACATCTTTTTCTTATAATTTGGTAAATTTAGTTTGTTGCTGCTTGTTGAATCTATATATGTTACCATACATTGGATCTTCAAATAGTTAACGACTCTAATTAGAGGTTACAAACTTACAACTTGGAACTACAAAATCTTGTAATTAGGCAAGCCGAGTGACTCTAATTAGAGGTTACGAGTTGATGAACAAGACAAATTGATTGTTTCATGATTGATGAATCTTCTAACAAAATAATATCTCATCCTAATGTGTTTTGTTTTACCGTGATTGTATTTTTGGTAAATTTTGTTGCACACTCATTGTTAGAATACAATGAGTAATTTGACTGCTGTTTGTTCAATTATTCAACAAAAGTCCTTAACCATATTAGTTATTTACAGGCTTCAAGAACAACCATGTATTCAACCTTTGTTGATAAAACTAGTCTTTTCTGAATTAAAGTAAAAACATATTTTGTAGTGCTTTTAAATGTCCTTTCACAACACCCAAATCAACATCAATGTAACTTTTGAGAATTACATCTTTTCTTTCGAACATAACCTCATTTTTATGTACCTTTCAAGTATCTGAGTACCCATTTAATTGCTTTCCAATGTTTTCTTTTCGGATCTAACATAAACTAACTACCCCAATACCATGAGCAATATATGGTCGAGTGCAAACCATAGCATATGTGAGATTGCCAACCCGCGAATGCTTATGGAATTTTAGCCATCTTTGTTCTTTCTTCTTCATATTTAGGAGACTAAGTATTGGTAAACTTTAAATGACTTCCTAATGGTGTATTTCGAGGCTTGGTCTTCTCATTATTCATCTTGAATCTTTTCAACACTATTCATGCGTATTTATCGTGGGACAGAACCATCCTTCTTGTTTTGATCATGCTCGTTTAAATTTCTTTTTTTAACTTGTCAATCTCATTAATATCTGATCTTACAATCAACATATCATCTACATATAGTGCTGTAATGATATAAGAGATGTTGAACCACTTCAGAATTCAGATAGCTGTAATCATACCACATCACAAGCCCAATTTCACATATGCCCAACTCATAGTCATCAATCAAATTAGCCCAGTAACCCATCTTGAGTCTTGACAAAATGGGCCACAAAATACCACTATAAAGAGAGTCAATTTACAATCATACCCACAATCCAACACCCATCAACAACCCACAACAAGGGTACTTTCGGTAGCCTATAAATACATACAAACCCCAAAGACAAATATCATCCACACGCAGTCTTCACCGCCTCTAGATCTTTCCCCCATAAACTCACGTCTTTTGCCTCAAATCTCCCTTCACAAACACCTATAAAAGATCATATGTTCGTATAAAAGATCACCCTTTTCAAAAATTTACCGCTTTTTGTTCAATTTCTGTTGTGGGTTTGCATAGGTTGTGATCTTTTTGTAGTCTTGATTCAGCTTTTTGGTGTAAATCGGAGCAAACACCGTGAGATTTGACACCATAAAAGGTTGATTACAACACTGTTTGTTAAGATTTTGGGTTTTCTTTCTTGTGAATCGGAGTTTGATTGTGGTGATTTATGTCAATTCGAGTGATCAGTTGGTGTTGTTAGCTTTTGGTTCTGGAAAAACCCTAGTTTTGTCGATTAATTTTGTGAATCTTTGTAAATTAGTTTGTAAATTTTCAGAAAAAAAGGTGGAAAAGAATGGTGGAGAATAGTTTAGATGATTGCTGGTATCTGGGTGTTTCGATTATTAACCATTATTTTTAGAACCCTAAAAGGTCAATTACATGACACTGTTCTTCAGGTTTTTGGCTTTCTTTTCTTGTGAATCGAAGTTCATTTGTAGTGATATATGTCAAGTCCAGTGATCAGTTGGTGTTCTTAGCTTTAATTTTTGGAAACACCCTAATATTTTGATCAATTTTATGGATCTTTTTCAAAAAGTTTGTAAATTTTCTGTAAAAAGGTGGAAAAGAATGTTGAAGAATAGTTTAACTGATTGTTGGTATCTGGGTATTTCGATTTATTGATGTTAATTTTTGTAAAACAGTAAAGGGGATTTATGGCAGATCAAGTGTTGGAGGGTAACCAACCTGTTGATCTCTCTAAGCACCCGTCTGGAATCGTTCCTACTCTTCAGTAAGTAGTTTTGTCATGACTTGTAATACCATCACCATATATCTTTACGAATCAGTTTCATATATGTTTTGATAATTAAGCATGTTTTGGCATATAACTGTAAATTAGTAGATCTTGTTGGTGAATGGGTTCTGATGTTCCATATATGTGATGGCTATTGAATTAGAGTACTTGAGTTCATGTAATGGTGTAGGTGAAGACTGTAAATCATGTGGATATTCAGATGTTCATACCCTAAATTTGTTACCTTTTGTTATTTTTGGGGATTTATTTGTAGAGTTTATTGATGAAGTACTGTCATTTAGTCACACAAATATACATGTGAAGGATTTTTTTGGGTTTAGATAATCAAGTTGTAATGGATGGTCAATGGGACAAGGCGAATGTGATTGTGCTCTGATTGTGATTCATATTTTCCTTCAGATTTGTAGCAATATTCAAGGTTTATACTAGTCAATCAGTTAGTCTCACTGCACGCAATTTGTAGAATTTTTGTACGGATTATTGATTAACCTTATGAGTATATAACTATTCTTGATATTTGGAGTCAATATATGCCCAATTTTGATCTTATAATTTAAAATGTTTACATGCTGATGCAAGAATTTACTTTGGTCTTTCATGAGTTAACACTTGTGAATTTCTGCTACTATATTGAAACATTAATGTTGCAATTTTCTATTTTTGATATATTTTGTTTTGATATTTTTAGGAATATTGTGTCTACTGTGAATCTTGATTGCAAGCTAGACCTCAAGGCGATTGCCCTACAAGCTCGTAATGCAGAATATAACCCAAAGGTATAATGTCCAAACTCTTCCTTTTATAAACTGTTACTTTTATTTTGTCAATCATAGAAAATTTTGGTGGTTGGTGATATTTTATATATTGTCATTCAGCGTTTTGCTGCTGTGATCATGAGGATAAGAGAACCAAAAACAACTGCCTTAATCTTTGCTTCTGGGAAAATGGCAAGTCCCCTTATGACCCTTACTTTGTATGAATAGTTTATTAATTGTGCGCGTCTTTTATGCAAAAGAACCATTCTTTTACTTTCTATATGAAATCAACCCCGTTAAATTGGCAATACTCCTTTTTTTTGCCAATTAACTATGTTGATTTTGTCATAATCCTGATTTTCTAATAAATAAATCGCGTCACATCATCTTTCAATATGTATATTGATTAGACGGTTTAAAGGCTTAAGAATTTTATCAACCATTCTTTGTGGTATGTTCTGAATTTGTGAAATCTTAAAATGTAAATGTATCAACCACTCAACCGACCCGACCCGACGTGCGTTGACTCACTACCAACCCACCCATTTCCACTCTAATTTTTACCTTGCTGCTGCAGGTGTGCACAGGAGCCAAGAGTGAACAGCAATCCAAATTGGCAGCACGCAAGGTCCTTCAAGAGCATAATTTCTTATTTGTTATATTACTCTTGTCATATTTACTCAAAAAATTTTGAACACATGACTTGGTGCATAGTTTGAAACTTTTTATGATTATTCTCTTGGTTAATGCTTCTTGGCACCAAATGAACATCAGTTTTTTTGTACAAATGAAAATGGGCATTTTGGTCATTCTAGCTCCAAGTTTCATCAAATTAAATGTTAATTTGCATACGATTCCATAAAGTTCCTTTTTTATTTAATCCTTATCATCTTCTGCGACTCTGTGTAATGTTGGTTTTTCAGTACGCCAGAATTATTCAGAAACTTGGATTCCCAGCCAAATTTAAGGTAGCCTTATTCATATATATCATAAGTTCCATCATTGGGTTCTTCATATAAAAATATGTGAATTGCAACGCCAGTTATATTTTTTATGGTATCTTGTAGGATTTCAAGATTCAAAATATCGTCGGTTCATGTGATGTAAAATTTCCAATTAGACTCGAAGGCCTTGCTTATTCTCATGGTGCCTTTTCAAGTGTGAGTTCCTAGTGTTCTATTAAAGGTGGCAAGGTGAACATGTTGGATGGGTTGGGTAAATGGCCAAAACAAGTTTTTAGAATAGTTAATTATTGTGCTAATTAGAATGTTCCATGCCATAAAAATAGTCATTTAATGACTTTCAACCCACTCGAACCCTTCTGCATTTTGCAATTTTTGGATTTGACGCTTTTGAAATAAAAACACAACCTTTACCCATTCACAAGTAAAAAAAAAGGGCGTACCTGGTGCTGCAAAGAGCTCCCGCGTTTTCGCAGGGTCCAGGGAGGGTCCGTCCCATTTAAGGGAAGATGTACGCGGTCTTTCCCCCACATTTTGTGGGGAGGCCGTTTCCACGGATCGAACCTGAGACCTTCGGTCCCTTAGGAACAGCTTTTACCGCTGCGCCAAGGCCCGCCCTCACCCATTCACAAGTAAACACAACCTGAATTGCTTTCTTTGTCCTCTATAATTTTGATATTTTACCAAGTTA
>BJCN01166243.1:0-18885 GCA_018326445.1 Flaveria brownii
ATAATAAAAAAAATAAATTGTAAATTCTCATAAATATTATAAATAAATAAATAAAAATTTCGAGTTGTCACAAATTGCACGTAGATTTAAAAATAAAATATATATTTTAGTATAATTAGAATTGACTAGTTGGTTGATATGAAATTAATTTGTTTTGACAAAAAAATATTTCATTAAATTTGATTTTTTAAAATTTCACATGTAAAATTCAAAGTAAAATTAAATCCAATTAAAAAAAATTCTTGCCATGTCAAATACTTTGTGATGTAATACCTTAACATCAAATAATTTCCACTCTTTTAAAATTTATTTTTAGAACGAAGACAAGATAAATAAAAAACTATAAAGACTGATTATTTTTTGCATTAAGAATATACCATTTTCCCATAACGATTGAATAGTCATCACATTCCAAGTGAGAAATGATGACATCCTCTTGAGATAACTTTTTGCCTTAGTGCCTTCAAAGTATTTCTTCCCAATGATGGTCTAGTCCAAAACGATATGAAGCCTATAAATACAAACATCAATCGGACTCAATCCGCTCCAATTGAATTTCGATCCACATAATGGTATCTATCGATTTAAGGCTACACACAATTAAATAACACTGATTAAGACGTTTCAGAGGGAAAAGTCTATGTAAAACCCCACGATGTGAGAAGAACTAACTGAAAAATATGAGTAACGGATGGAGAGAGCTTAGGGTGTATTTTTGTATTGTGTGGATTGAAATTCAGTTGGAGCGGATTGAGGCCGATTGAAGTTCGTATTTACAACGCCCTTCGACAGTGATGATGAATAAAAAGAAGCGATGGGTCTCGGTTTTTAACAACTCTATTTGATTTGCAGTGTTTGGTGGAGGCATCATTCATTTTCTTCCGATCCATCCAAAACTCATTTCCTCATGATTAGTAAATAAACTAAATTTAGAGCATCAGATTGTTTTGTAAATTAATGAATTTATAAATACACTCGGTAAAACTAAGGCGTCTATGATTTGCCAACGAAAGAAAGTCCCTAACGTATAAGAGTCCCTAACGTATAAAAGAGGATTTTGAAGATATAGAAATGATGTGGTTTTCTCGAAAAATCTTCACAAAAAGGAGAAATTACTTGATGATAGTAAGCATTTTTTAATTCTATTGGTATAGGAGTAGAACATGAAACTAAAGTAGCTTACAAACCCTTTTATTGATCATGTAATTTAGTTTTTTCCAACTAGCATCATACTAAGTGTGGTTTATATAATGTCGTCACAAAGAAACATGGGCCTTGTACTTTGAACCACCCAAAATAAATTTAAAAAAAAAAATCTTATTTAATTTTTATCAGTGGAGATTGGAGTTTGAAGACTTGATTATTAATCCTAAGTTAATTTTAAAGTGCTTACTAATAAGGTTGGGTTTTGTAGCACTCTTCATCAAATTAAGAAGCAAAGACGTCAGAGGCTTCTTTGTTAATCAACATTAGATCCACATATCAAGTACTGTTGATATAAAAAACCATTATTAACGATTCAGTGGTTCTTAATGAATGAAAAAAAAATATAGCAAATGTATGATGCTCATTGTAGGTTTTTCACATATTTTAAATCTTTATTTTCTTACTTCAGTTATCCAGTGTACAAGTATGTAATTATGTTTATGATTTTAGTAATATGATTTTATTATATACAATAACATGTGATACAACCAAGTTTTATACAACAAAACACACTCTATTAGGGTTCTATCCAACTATCTAAGAAGGGAAAAAAATGACGATTCAACACCGGCGTCACTTTATAATTCGCAACAACAATGTGGAATTGCTTTTGATTATAATAAAGAAGCGTGAGACAGTCATAAAATATATTAGTAGGTGAAACAAATCAAAAGGCTCTCCTGACCGTCATATAATACGCTAGCAATCTGAGGATGTAAAACGTGTATTTGATGTAATATTTACGTTGTGTGTTAGAGAGTCCCAATGCTACACTAATATTATCTTCAAATTAAATATAATTTTGTTTTCTATTTTATGGTATAATATTTTTTAAATAATAAAGAACATAAAAATTATTTGATTTAAGAAAATATTAATGAAACTAAATTTCACCCGAAAACAAGTCAACGATGATGACTATTTCTTGTTTTCCCTTCCACTATGTTTTACCAAGCTATTATTTTGATTTTGCCAGCATTTAATTTTAACCGCTGAATTAATTTGATCAATTGTTCAAATTCATTTTACACATTGCATGAAAATTTACATTTGTATTTGATTAGCGTCCACACATTATATAAAAAGTTACGGTTGTATCATGTGTGAGAGGAGCCCATTATCATCCATCCGACTTCTACTATGCACGCCCTAAAGGATGCCTCCTTCATGGATAAACAAAAGTTGCCCGAAACTAACGTCTGAATCTCTGTGTTGAATACATTCAATCAACAAAACTAAACTGCTAATTAAAATACAAAATTATTGCATCTTAAACTATTTTGTGTTTGACCTAGAGATGAAAAAAAATATGTTGGAACCAAACCTATACCAGTTTTGTTAAACCCAGTAAATTTGTTTATAACTCTATACTTTAAAGTTTAAACCGGTTTAAAACCAGACAAATCTAATCCTCTACCTCTTAAATCCAGCCTGACCCAAACCGATTCAAACAAAACCCTGACTTAACCGCATATAACCTATATCCAACTGGTTCCAACCGGAACCAATTTTACCCGTTTTGTAAACCTATACTTTTGCTTTGACCCAAGAAGAAAAGAAACAAACAAACAAACAAACAAACCCAGTATATCCCACTCAAGAGCAGGGTCTGGGGAGGGTAGGTGTAGGCGAGTCTTTCCTCTATCTTGTTAGGTAGAGAGACCGCTTCCAAAGAGACCCCCGACTCGTTAGCAAAAGGCATACAAATATCAAGACAACAAACACTAAATCATCCAGCACATAGCATACAGAATACCAAAAAAAGTCATATCGCTAGCAAGGCAACATATAGAAAATCATACAACACATATACTACAGTACACAATAAACCAAACAACACATAATACCAAGAAGAAAAGAGTGATAATTATTATTAGTAGGATTGAATTAAGAAACCCAATGGGACCGAAAGTGTGCTTCGTGGGGAAGATAGAGATTCCATTTGCCCGATAAGAACAACAATACAAGAAAAAAAGACGATTCTCAGCTTCTGTGAAAAATATTTTCTCCTTCATACTCGAATCGATTCGAATTTACAAATTTATTTACTCTTTTGAGGTTTTACACACCTATACTCACTCTCAATCCTCCAAATTCGTGTTCAATTGATCGATCCAATAGAAGTTTCGTTTCCGGTGGTCGATGAACGAATCATGAACGAATCGACTCGATGCATTGCGTTTGTGATTCGATTTCATCGACGATAGGTTGATTTTGACTGGTTGATTCTCGCAATTGGAGTTTGTGATAATGGATGGGGAAGGTGATGTGGCTATGGCTCCAGAGGGTTTAGAGTGGAAGTTTTCGCAGGTTTTTGGTGAACGTGCTGCGGGAGAAGATGTGCAAGAAGGTATGGACAGTGTGTGCTTGATCGATGCGATTTGATTATGTTATTAGCTGTTGTTTGATGATACTTTGATCGATGCTTATTGATCTGTGATGTTTTGACTAGCGTATGTATGTATTTGGTGTGTTTGAACGTTTGTGAGAGGGATTATTGCTTAATGTTGCTGAAGCAAGTGGCATTTTGATCGTAAGGTTGAACCTGTGCTTTTGGGATTGAAAATTGATTGATACTGGAGTTGGATTGCATGTGTTTACTGTTACTATTATAGCTTTTGTTTGATGATGTAAAGTTGAAATTGAAGGGCATTTGGTATTCAAAGCTAAATTATGTGTTTATTTACAGAGATTGAGGTGAGTAAACTGTAAACTGAAGAGTTAAGATAGTTTAGAATTTTTTAGTTCTAAATGTTAGAGAGTTTTGATGTTTTAGGCCAAAACACAGAGGGAAAGTCTTTTAGATTTGATCATCTCGAATAACAACCAGAAAATGCTTACATTTCCATGTTCAGTCTTTTTACTAGTGTTGATCACATGTGAGTGACCATCTAAATGGAGTCAAAAGTCAATAGAACTACAAGTGAAAAGAAATGTCAGACAGTTAAACCCTTAGCTTCCTATGCACTAATACTATTAGACAATCAATATCATCTTATCCTCCTACAACTGTTGATTGTTACTTTATTTCACTTATAACTTGCACTTATCAGTTTAAATGTATATGGGTTTATTTGCTGAAATAGTATTATAACTTATAGTCTTATCTGTTAGGTGCTCCACCAAGACTTTTCCATATTCAAGGTTCATATGATCCACCTGATTTACGGAAAAGTCAAAGAACTGAGTGTGAAAAAAAAATGGTGTAGACAAACATGTCACAAGTTATCTGTATCTACAATCTGGATAATCTTTTGGATAGCAATCTATCTTGGGATTTATTGTCATGAAATTGTTGCAGTGTGATTTCTGATAATAGCTGCTAACATGATAATAGTGATATAATCATATCTTTCTTTTGTAGCGACAGATTTATCTTAATCATTATTCAGAATATTTTATTGTAAAACTTACGGCCATTTTAAATCCTTTCTTTAATAGTTGACAATGTAGTCTGCTGATTACAGTTTGAATGCTTTGATTGCAGTTGATATCATTTCAGCAATAGAATTTGATAAAACCGGGGATCATCTTGCAACCGGAGATCGCGGGGGCCGCGTGGTTTTGTTTGAAAGAAATAATAGAACAGATGTATGCTGATTTACAGTCTTTAAAATTCTTCACGTTTATTCTTACTGGGGTTTTTTCTTTTTTTTTCTTTTTCTATTTTTTTTGTAAATTAAATGTTAATCATTCACTAACATTTATATATAACATGAACATGTGTAAATTAGGACGGTATTCACAGAAGAGTTCTAGAGGCAATGGACTGTTCCAGCAGCCAGCATCCTGAATTTCACTACAAAACTGAATTTCAAAGTCATGAACCGGAGGTATTCACCATCTCCATATTTAAAGTCCTTTTGGTTCTTGTTTTGTTGTTCATTTTGTGTCATCTTTTCATAGATAATTTTTTTTATCCTTCCCTTGATGCTTGTGAGATCAGTTTGACTATCTAAAGAGCTTGGAAATTGAGGAGAAAATCAACAAGATCAGATGGTGTCAGACAACTAACAATGCCATGTTTTTGCTATCCACTAATGATAAAACCGTTAAGTTCTGGAAGGTAGAAATTTTAAGAAGTTTGATAGTACCTTTTTATCAGTTCTCTGTGATATGATTATTTCTAGTGGTGGCGTAATGACCGGGATGGGTGACGGATGAAAACATGCTAACTTTTGGTATATGTGAAAGTAGATGGGTTCGATTGACTTGCACCACTTCTTCTCCATTTCCTAATATTTTTTTTATAAATAGTTAAATATGAGTATAAAGTATAAAACGTATATAATTTGAATAATAATCTGGTTTCTTGAATAAAATGGTTTGGGGGTTTGAATAAATAAATAGTATTTCATATATAAGATACGTTTTTAATCATACTTGTTGGACCTGTCAGAGGAAAAAGCTAAAAACATAGCCCGGGTCAACACATTTATAAGTAAACGGGTCAAAACGGCCACCTCTACTAATTTCCTTTTATTTTGACCAGGTCCAAGAAAAGAAGATCAAGAAGATATGCAATTTTAATGTAGACCCTCCAAAACCGACAATCAATGGTTTTATTAGCAGTTCAAATGTACCTACATCATCTAAACCATGTTTTACAAATGGAGGATGCATCGACAATCCCCTGAATTTAAGGAGCAACAATCTTCTGTCTACGGGAATTAAATCTCTACATTTACCTATGGTAATTATATACAGTATTATTATTTATTATTTACAGTGGTTAATTATTATTATTGGTTTTTAGTCTCGACTGTCAACTGTCATATTCAGGTAACCTGTCATGAAACCAGCCTTTTAGCTAGATGTCGAAGAATATATGCTCATGCCCATGACTATCATATTAATTCCATCTCAAATAACAGGTGTGCCACAATATTTTTTCATTAAGACATGGACCACGACTTTTGATAGAATATATGTCTTCTTTAAATATTTATTGATGTAAGTTAGTCCTATTTTCATCCTGTAGTGATGGTGAAACATTTATATCAGCTGATGATCTCCGTATAAACCTTTGGAATTTGGAAATTAGCAGTCAGAGCTTTAATATTGTTGACATGAAGCCTGCAAACATGGAGGATTTAACCGGTATATCTGAATCATAATGACTATTTTTTTTCTAAACTTTAATATTGTTTCTTAATTGTTGATACTTATTTACATCCATTGGTGCAGAGGTGATTACTTCAGCAGAGTTTCATCCTTCACACTGTAATATCTTGGCATACAGTAGCTCAAAAGGCTCAATTAGACTTATTGATTTACGACAATCAGCTTTATGCGACACTCATAGCAAATTGTTAGTGTATAAGTTTTCTTCTTTATAAAAAAAAGAAATTAATTTTAGTGGTGTTTAGAACTTTCAGTTTTCTACTACAGGTTTGAAGAACGTGAGGCTCCTGGTTCTAAATCTTTCTTTACAGATATTATATCCTCGATTTCTGATATTAAATTTGCAAAGGGGGGTAGGTACATACTAAGCCGTGATTACATGACCCTTAAGGTAATCCTTTTTAAGGATTATATAAGTAGTTTTTTCTATAAAAATTACTGTTGCATTTATCATGCTTGAAGTCGAATGTATCAGTGGAATATTTGTAGGCGTGACAAATTATCTCAGTTCTCATGGTTGTTTTTTCATACATATTTGTCAGATGTGGGATATAAATATGGGTTCTGGCCCAGTTGCAACTTTTCAGGTGCATGAACATTTGAGACCCAAGGTAACAATAATAGACCTTTTAAACCATTGTCTGTTTTGTAAATGAAAAATAACAAAAATAAATCAAATTTGTGAATCAGTCTCTCATTCTTTGTTATTTTTTCAGCTGTGTGATCTATATGAAAATGATGCCATCTTTGACAAATTCACATGTTGTTCGAGTGGAGATGGGCAGCGGGTGGCAACTGGTTCATACAGGTCCGGCTTGCCCTTTTTTTATTACTTTTACTTTTGTTAATAAACGAGCACTCCGGTTTTAATCATTGGGACTAGTTTTGTGTTGTACTAACCATGGTTCATAATCCAGCCATCTGTTTCGTGTTTTCGGTTGTTCTGAGGGCAGCACAGAAGCTACAACTTTAGAGGCAACCAAGAATCCCACAAGGTACCAGTGGGAAAATGTGAATAATCCATTTATATCTGGAAATTTTCCATACTCATAACTATATTGTTAATGATGGTTTATTTTTTGGTAATTAACTAACAGGAGACAAATCCAGACACCTCCAAGATTTTCAAGATCCCCTGGAAACAATTCACATGGAGGTATGCACACCATCTTCATCTCATAATTATGTCGTCGGTTTCCTATTCTTTTCACACCAACTTTAGACTACATATATTACAATTTATTATATAACACACACAAACACGCACTAATCCTTTCCATGCATAAGATCAGGTGACTTAACTGGAAATAGTCTTGATCCAACAACAAAGTTGCTCCACCTTGCATGGCACCCAAGTGAGAACTCGATTGCCTGTGCTGCTTCAAACAGTTTGTATCTGTATTATGCATGACGACAGACGACGGCGTAATTGTAAATTTTTGGATTAAATGAATATAAGTGCACGCTCTCCTGCAACCCAAAAACCCAAGGGCGAGGTTTATGTTTGGATTGGAAGGAAGTAGCAGTGTTGTTAATCAGTTATGGATGTAAACTTAAAGGGAGGATGTTTTATGTCATGTTGGGCAAGTGTTTGCATTTGTATTCATCATATAATATATTTATGGATAAAATGACATGATAAGTATTCTACATGATCATAATTTGAGGCGAATTTCCTTTTTGATCTTAACTATACTGAACAAGAAGAATGTGATTCTTTGAGGCAGAAGATTCAAGTTGAGGGGTGGTGGAAGGGGTTGAGAATACTCTGTTTTTATTGCATCTGAATGCTTGTGATAACTTCAAAAGCATATTTAAAAACAGGAATTGGAATCAAACCGGCCAAAATTCTGATATTTTAGTTTTCGCTAGAGGTCACAGATAAACTCAAACCTGACGTGGAAGACCCCGACTCAAAGATGCTCGAGTAGAATTGGGTACGCGATTAATTATAAATTTTTTCATAAATTTGGGTATGATATTATGTGATATTAGTCAAAACTGAAAGCGTATGCTTTTTCAAAGAATAATATTTTGATATTTTATTAAGAAAACATAACAGATAATACTTGGAATCTGTTGAACTTGTTATATAATTGAAATTATTAAAAGTGAATCTTGAATTGTTAAAATCAAGTTGATTTTTAAAACATGTTTGAGATTGGATTTGAAATGATGGAAATCTTAGTGATAGCTTTAACCATCTAGTATCTTAAACGTCTCAAAAGAAGAAAAAGGAGATGTAGATCTTTTGGATGAAGATAGAGATGTGAGTTAAAAAATAGTTTAAAAAAGTTTAAATTTTTAACTTTTAAAAAACTACTTTTCAAAAGTCAAAAGTAAGAACGCCAAACATGGCCAGAAGAGAGGTAAACATGTTCTCCCCCAATCACATAACGGGGGTTCAAGCTAGTGATGTTTCAAAATAAAGTTTAATTTAAAAAAAATATTATCTTAAACGAGTAATGGCGTAAATAGATAGATGAGTGCAAATTGTCAAATTCTATTGTAGTCCTAACGAACCCAACGAGGGAGAGGGCTTTTTTTCTTTGTTATTTCTCTTGGTGGCAGAGGTTGTTACTATAGACTTATTTGATTAGTTTGGTTCGGAACGTAAGATAGTTTAAATGGTTCAGATTCATGACTCACAAATCAGATTAAACTGATCCGTCACATTGACATCTCTAACCTCTCTTCATCTAAAAAGATCTTCAAATTACAGAATTACAGAATCATATCATGACATGTCATACCATACAATTTATCACGTAAAATTTGGTGTAGAAGTTACAACAACATAATAATAAGTTAAACAAAATCCAAGTTTGTAACATTCATTGTTTTGGTGTAGACAAAAGTATGCAAATAATCCTTACATCTCATCATATCACAATACAGACTGCATCTCTCTTTTTATTGTGGGGCAACATACACCCACTATATCATTCTCTAAACTAAACCCAAGTTCATTTCATTTCCCCACTTAAACACACCCCCAAACCAAAAACAGGGGATCAGAACAACATGATGAACCTTCACTTTGTACTAGGAATCACAACATAAATAGACACAAAAACACACAATCCATTCGTCTTTTTTCCTCGTGGTTATTCAAAAGCTACTTAGGAGGAAAGAGCGGTGGGTGGGGAACTATACGCGTTTTTCCTAGGCGTTTTTGGCTTATTAAAAGGTAAAATGAAGGCCATGTAAATATGTGAACATAAGACTCACCACAAAAATCCAGAAAAAAAAAGAAAAAGAAAAAAGATGGCATGTTAGGTTCATATATATAGTGTGATAAGAATTGGTACCACATGCTATGTGGAATGGGCATCATGGCCATGACGGGTGCTAGTGCCGCCAGTTGAATCAAAGACTGGCATGCTTTTGGACACGCTTGAACCCGCTGAGCCGCTAGGCATGCTGGTGGAGAGACCGTCTTTGTTGGATGTAGAAATAAGGTCGGGCCTCAACTCAGATGATGATGATGATGGTGCCAGGGTGACGATAGATGAGCCGACTGGATATGGTGCAACTGGCATGTCAGCTAGTGAAGATGCGGATGGGCTGTAACTTAATGTCCCCATTGGGTGATCAAATTTGCATGATGGCCCAAACTTACACACCCCCTTTTGACTATAATGTGTACAAACGGGTGCCCCCTGAAATGTGCAATACATCAACATGATGTTTGAATTCAAAAAGAAAATATTGTAGGAAAAAAAGCATGTATAAATCCTAAAAAGGATGGTGTCTACAAAAAACTGCATATAAATCTGGAAAATAATAAATTATCATCACTTTCAAATCCATACCATTAAACCTAAACCCTCAACCCAAAATACCCTTAGATTAATATTCTAAGGATAATCAGAATTAAAGTGTTCATCGTTCGTAAAAAAAAAAAAAGAAGAGTGGACTAGAACTGAACTGTTAGGGGGTCAACCTAAGCCCGTTTTGACCAATTTAAAAAGTGTCGCGTTTCAATCCCCAAAACCCATTTGACCCATTACCCAACCCGCTCACCCGTCCATCAACATCTACATTTACAGCATCATGAAACGTATAATAAACTTCAACCAGAGTATTAGAAAGTAATAGTTCAGAAATGTGTAGCGATGCTTACAGGACGGAGGGGAAGGCCCATTGGGCTAAGCACAAAGTGTGATTTTGGTACAGTCCACTCTGGCGGATGATGGTATCTACACGAAGAACCGAATTTACAATCTCCTGTTTTCAAGTAATACTGACATTCAGGTTCACCGGGTCTTTCTGGAAAAGAATGTTCTTTCTTACTAGAAGAAGATGGCACGGAAAGGTAAGATCCAGTGTATGAAGGAACATGAGGAGATAACTGAGGATTCATTGCATAAAATTGACCCGCCCCAACAGTATTTGAAGAGGCTGCTGGATTTACAGGTGCCTAAAATCAACACAATTTAAGTTATTCTGCAAAAAATTAACTTTAAAAATCATAATAAAGAAGCATTTTTTATATATACCTGATAAGGATTCCAACCTGGAAATGAGACCATTCCTGGTGGAAGTATTACGGGACTGTAAGGCCCGGGTAAATATGAGCCCGGAAGAAGAGAAGGTGTTGCAAATACCCCGTATTGCTGGGAAGACGCAACAGGAGATGGGTATATAGCAGAAGGTGTAGATTCAGGTGGCATTGGCAGTACCTGTGGTGGTGGTGGCGGAACGATGGCGGTAGGCTGGGGATGATGAAATTTACAGGTGACCCCAAACTTACACTGCCCTGTTTTGACATAGTATGAACACTCTTTTTCACCCTGTGAGGATAGTGATAAGTTGCAATGGGAAATTCAGGAAAATCAAATAGAAATATTTAGAGTTAACAGTTTCGGCCCATTCACCTATAAATGGGTAGGTTTCGGTCTAACGGGCCAAATAGGTTAAAAGTTATCTTTTGTATAGTCAAATGCATAGAAGCCTCATACATTACTTTACTGAAGAAAGTTAGATAATTTTTAATAATATAGGTATTGTGATCATATTTAGCTCATCCCATTAGTAAATTTAGTGTTTTTTATTGTCGCCTCAGCCTGTTTTGACCCAAACCTAGTTTGACCAGTTATCCAACCCGCCCACGCATGTTTTGCCACCTCAAAAAGAAAAAAAAGGGAACTCACAGGACGAAGAGGGTATCCTGAAATATTTAATGGCACTGTACTTGATGATCCAACTCCCTGTCTCGGATGATGATACTTGCAGGAAGCACCAAATTTGCACATTCCCGTTCTCATATAGTACTAACAATAAACAGATAGAAACATAAATTAATAAAAGTATGAATTTATCAGCAAAAGACGAATCTATGAACAGAAAAAAGTTATATCAGTCTTTGTTTAACTAACATAAAAACGAAATTGTGATGATGAATACCAAATCTACAGTCATTTAACCATCAAACATCACATTAAAAAAAGAATCCATGCTTCAACTTTAGCTAAAAGTGTTTGCTAAATTGAATGCAGCTAAAAGACAAAATTTTGAGCACTAATTTTGGATCTCAATCTTTACAGAACAAATATATAACATGCGCCTCGGATCTTTTGCAATGAATGATCAATAATGAACAGATACACCATCCAATTATGCACTAAAAAAGCCCAACATATCAACATGCTTCATGTCTCACAGATGATCTATAATGAGAACGGTTTCCACAAGAGAAACAAACAAATGACCAAGTGAAATTTCGGTTTTGGAAGCAGTGTAAAAGACGAACTTAGTTATATATATTTATAACCAAAGCTTGAAATGCAACTATAAGTTAAACAGCATGGCAAAGCGGCATTCTTCCAAATGTAAAGAAACCATATTTGACAAGTAAAAACAATCAACAAGTTTGTATCACGATATATGAACAATTTATGATTCTATAATCTATATCCTCAATAATAATATCCACAATATACAACAAGACTCATCCAATTCTTGAAATAGTAAGTAGTTCAATTTAGTACCTGACAATCAGGCTCACCAGGGCGTTCAGGGTACTCTTCTCCACTAGACCCCATAGCTCGAAAAACCTGCAAAACTCACCAAAACAGCCTTAACTTTAACCATTCAATTCATATAAATTTGGAAAATCACATAAACACAAACCAAAACTTCACAATTTCACTCATAAAGCACCCAATTCCCACACAGATCCATCAAGCCACAACACCAATTTTCCATTGATCAACAAACAACATCAAAAACACATTACAAAGGATGCAAATTCAATGAACATTTACCGAACCACGATCACGGGGATGGTTAAACCGACAGCGAGAACCGTACCCACAAAACCCCGTTCTCAAATAATAGATACAATCAGGCTCATCTGGCCGCTCAGGGTACGTCTCCAACCCACCTCCCAACCCTAACTGCCACAAAGGCTCTGCATTTACAACCAACAATCAAAACCCCAAATCAACATTCAAATCAATCAAAATCAAAATGTGCAAATGCAATTTCACTAATCACTGACCTTCGAGCCCAGTTTGCACACCTGATGATCCCCATTCAGCAATCGGATCGGACTGTGACATCTCCAATTACACGATCACAAGTATATTGTATAAATAACTATACAAATCATAAAATTGTGTGTCTAATAATCTAAAAATCTAATCTTTAACACTATACAGTGAAAGTGATGAAACCCCATGAGCCCAAATCGTGTAAAGAATGAAGAAATGCAATTGGGTTGTTCCGATCACGTTTTGGTGAGAGAAAGAAGAGGTTATTTGAGGGTTTCTTTACCCTCACACAATCTCTCTCTTTCTCTCTTGAAATTGGTGTAGGCGTGTGAATCTTTAGGGTGAAATTGTGTGAATTTGTGGGTAATTGTTGTTGAATGTTGATGTTTATGAGTGTTAGTTTACCAAGGCGCCATATAGTACAAGAGGAGAAGAGGGTGGTGGTTGTCTGGTTCTCTCTCAATGTTGGTTTCTCTTTCTTGCGTGTTGAAATTGAAGGAGTCTGGGGGTGTTTTGTTTATGATAAAGGGGAATTTGACCTTTTTAACACATCTATAATATCATAAAGAAGATATCATAAAGAAAGTGTAGTTTTATATTCAAACTAATGTTTTAAATGGGTGGGTGGTCGATCTTAGAGTTGTGAAGGTCTTGTTAAGATCTTGAGTTAAAGCCTAACTTATTATAAGATGATGTAAAATGGTTTTGATGTCGAATTAAAAGTAGATTAGATATATGTGAGTCGTTCTAAAAACTAATCTTTTAAGTATGTGTAGAATTAAAACTAATCTTTTATATTCAAACTATTCTTTTCAATGGGGTGGGTGTTAAAGAGAGAAATTCGAGATGGATTTAAGTCTAAGAAGCTAAGGTGGGAGTCTATGGGATGGGTTTGAGATGAAGAGTGGCATAGCCATTCCCAATTCGAAGATGCAAGAAAGAAGGTGCAATATGGAGAGGCTTGAGATTGCATGTTGAAAGGTGAATTGGAACGATGGTACCAACAGAAACACCACCCCCACCTGTAGTACGACTCAAAGCCTTTAACACCAAGTGAGAAATCACGACATAACACTCACTCCCTTATAACTTTCACTCACCTTTATCATATTAAAGTCACATCACCATCGTCTATCATTTTTACCATCATATGTCAACCTATGTTATATTCATCTTTAATAATGTTTTCTTAATTTTTAATACAAATAATATTAATTCTAAATATTAAGAAAGAGTAAAGATATCATAAAGAACAATAATAATATAATAGTAATAATTTTAATATCATAATACTGATAATAATATATTAGTATTATAACAAACAATATTTAATAGTCCTCAAAACAAAAATATTTATTAAAAAGAGATTACGTTGTTTCAAGCTTGTTAAAAAACACTTAAAAAACACATATGAACATTTTATTTAAAATTTATCTTTTTAAGGATACAAAAAATAATATGAGGTTACACCCTGAAGAGAAATAAGAAAAGTAAATACCAAAAAAAGACTCTCTTATCGTGGGGCATCACTCCATACGAGGTTTGTTCTTGCGGTGTAGCCTATGGTGACGTGGTGTTACCACCTAGCTAGGGTCATTGTGCCACATTGGCACCCCTCAAGTTGCAGGAAATGTAACACACATTGTCTAAACTCACACAACCGACATGCTATACGCACACGAGCCACTAAAACATTATGATATCGTATGGTTGTATGAGTCAAATGAGATACTTTTTAGCTCGTATAAGATGTGTATGTTGTTATACGTGTCGTATGAGGTGTTTACTTCTTTCATTTGTTCTCTATACAATCTTATTCTATTATCTCATAGTCTAACACACAAACTGGGTTGCTTTGATGTTTGATATTTGATTAAGAACAAAACAATCAAACAGAAATAAAGAACATACAAGTTGAACATCATACTTCGAAACGTGAAAGAGATTCTTATAAATCACAAGAATGACGATTATAATGTGGTAAGACTCCCCCCTCTAAGTATAATCTCATTATACAGTTTGATGAGCATACCCTAGCTCGTACATAGAATTTTAAATTTTAAATTACACTACAATACAAAGTGTATATAAATAAAAAGCATGCACTCTTTGTTGTTGGCATCATATGAAAAGAACATGTAACATTTCATAAAAAACTTTGCCACATTAGCAACACGAGTAGAGATGTCATAACCGTCACCAGGTACAACTGGTTAGTTAATGTATATCAGTGGATCATGCCTTAAGTGCATTGACTTCAGTTGATCATCTGTTACGTGTCTTTAATACTCGTAAATAATTAATTAATTAAATTGATTGGTTGGTTATTGACGAGTATGCTCTAATAGTGGCGACATGACTAGCGACAATTATTGCATTGCTATTAGTGGATGTCGCTCAAACGTTTATATGATTACAAGATATGCGACTTCTCAGTTTTGCTGATCAACTACCCTGCATGGTTTGGTGGTTACTTGCAACTGATCATCAATCTTTTTACCATGATGAGTTGATGTTTTGTTTAGTTGTTTTGTATCATCATTCATAAGTTCTTTATATTCAACAATCTCCACCTGAAATGATGATACCAAAATCTAATTCAGTTGTTTCAACTTCTTGACGACCTTTTCTTCTAAACTTTTCTCAGTTTTAGTTACACTAGGATTATTTGTATTTGTTACACTAGGATCATTATTTGTATTTGTTATTGATGCCTATAAAAGGCATACCTCCGTAATATTTTCTTTAACTTCAAACCATCTCTTCTAATTAATAAATGCGTAGCAATTGTAAGTTACATTGTAGGTCCAACTCATGATTTCATCATAATGTGTTTCTTTAATGTGTATTGTAGGTCCAACTCATGATTTCATCATAATATGCTTCTTTAATGTGTGTATTTTTTCTTTGAACGGTAAATGTGCGACTCTACTTCGGAGGATAAGTGTTATTTTAATCGGGTCCACCTATCTGTTTTCCAGACGGGACCACATCCCCAACCCCCTTAGGAGGATACCTATCGCTGAGAAAACCCACTGGCTCAACTCTTAACATTTTGCCTAGAGTGAGACTTGAACCCATGACCTCCTAATATATGCATGGATACCTCACCTTAACCAGTTGGACTAAGAATCATTGTTTTTTAATGTGTGTATTAGTTTTTTCAAATTCTCATCCATTTTAACTATTACTAGGATTTATTAGGGGAATCTTAGCAAGATCTCATTTAAACCAAATAATTCTTTCGATCATCAAGATTTTCAACTTCACTATTTTCTCTTATGATGAGAATCTCAATTTTGTTTTTAGTGTATTCACATCTCACAATCTTTAAACTTGTTTTTTGATGTGGGTTTGACGATTTGTGCTGCTCAGAGCTTTTGGATTTTCCTTCTTTGCTTTACTTTGAACTAATGAATCTTGCTGAGGTTGTGCTACATCTTTACCCTTCTTTGTTACCTTTTCAATTTATGAAGCTTGTTGTATAAGCATTGATTTAACATCTTTGGGTCTTGGAATATTTTATTTCTTTTTGAAGTACCTACATCAAAAGTTATTGTTTCAACTTGCTGTTATAGTTCACCAATCTCTCTTTCACTATTAGTTTTCTTTTTGTAGATAGTTCTAAGAATATTGAATTCTTAGGGTGCGGCTTAGTGCATTGTGACTTGGTAGTTTTAATATTCTCGGGAAGTTCTTCATTCTGTCATAAATCTTTTGTTTTCTTTTCTTATCGTATTTCATCATTTTGTTTTAGTTATTCTGTACTTCTTATTATAAAACGTAATGATAGAATAAAAAAAATTCATATAATATATAAAAAACAATAACAAAATAATACGATAATTTATAAAACGTAAAACACAATAATAAATACAAATAACAAATGATAAAAATTATTTAACATAATAATATGATATTTGACACAATTATCTGACATATTAAACACGATAACCTGATATATTAGACATATGACCAGACACATTGATATAATCATTTGATACAATGACCAAACTACCATCCAACTTAAAAAACAACACATGTTATACTTAAAATATTTCTTAATATATTTAGATTAAAAATCATTTTTACTATAACACTATCCTATAAAATATAGACCGATTTAAAATTGTGATTCTAATACAATTAATTTATTAATTCTAATAAAAAAGACCAAAGTTTGTTGGAAGAGTTGTTTGGAGAGAATATGAGAGAGCATATGACAAAAACGCCCTTTCAATTTGGTACACGTGCATTAAGACGTGTTCGCATTACATCACCACATTATTCTTTATTGGGCACTTTTGCCAAATCCTCTTTCTTCTTCCTTTTTAATAAAAATAGTTTATTTATTATTGTATTGGGCTGTTGAAATATCCACCGTTAACCATGTTGTAATATTTAGATATAGATAAAGAAAAAGAAACATAAACGTTGAAGCTACGTTGATGATTTTTAGTTATTTATAAATAGAGTATCTCTGCGGAATAACAATTAAGTTATAAAAGTATTTCAGTTATGTCATACAGACCTGTGAGGTCTCGTATAAAATATAAAAGTGAGAGAAACAAAATAACAAAAAAAAAAACTGTTGGGGTAGGGGCTCAAACATGTGACGTCCCGTATAAAAATGAGAGAAACAAATCAACTTTAAAATTAAAATATATGATAAAACAATACAAATTAAAATGTCATAGTGTTATATTCAAAATTTATAAAACATTATATAAAAATTAATAAAAAGGAAAACAAAATTGTATAATAAATAAAGAAAACTAAAATTTCAAATGTTATTGAATCGGCTCGATTTTAAATAAAATATATCGATTATTAAAGCGTAGCAAAAAACAAATATGTCAAAATAATATTTTCGTTATAAGAGTGTTCATAGGTTTAGATATCGAATTATTCGATTCTAAAACCATACCCAGTTTGTTTGCTTTCACGTGGAGTGCACTTAAGCCTCTATTAATCTATTATGCCTCGTTAGAAAGTTTGAGTTAGTTTAGTTCTTTAATATAAACTTTTGGATCAAAATGAGTGGCATGTATTTTCTAACGGGTCACATTGTGTTGAAGAAGTCAAGAACATAATTAATACTTTAATAAAACACACTTCTATAAAAACATTATAATATTAAAACCACTCATTGTAAAGGTTCAAACACACTTCTATAAAAAGAAACTAATTATATTTATACAAACTAGGATTGGATCATGATATCCTTAAATTCATGATGTCGGGTGGAATAAGCCAAGTGATTCTCACCATCTTATTTGAGGTTCCAGAACTCCTCCTCTAACTTTTGCAACTCGCTCCTCGGACAAAACTTTTGGATCATGGTATCCTTAAATTCTTCCCAGGGCAACGTCAATGCAACCTCAGTTCCACGGTTTTTCTTTTCACTATTCCACCATGTTAGTGCCCGTTGTTGAAGGACACTTGCAGCATAGCGAACTTTGAATTCATCAGGGCACTCGCTAACGATAAGGGTGTTCTCCATACTTTCAAACCACTCGAGAAGTCCAGTGGCTCCTTCTTTTCCATTAAAACTAGTGGGTTTGCACGAGTTGAAGTGTTTGAAAGTGCAGGTGCGAGTGTTCCCTTGTTGATTGTTGCTATTCTCTCCATGAGCACCGCTATTGTTCCCATTAGTGTTATTGTTGCTATTAGCCATTAGGGTGCTATTAAGTTCAACAACCATAGTTGGGAGTACATCAGCCATTTGCCGGGCGATCATTGCTGCAAGCTTGCTGTCGGAACTTCCACGCTTTCCATGATGACGAGACATGCTGGATATACAAAAATGAGTTAGTTACAGGAGTGCGGATAACAAAGGATAGTAGTTTAGACAAAGGTAAGCTAAGGGTTGTAAAGTACACGGGATGATTCCATTTGGTAACGCATTACCATTTGGAAACGTTGACACGTCAAGGTGAATTGACCCATTTGCCTTAGAAATTTGTGTATATTGACCATAGTTTATCACTCATCCTAGAAATCCCCATGTAAGCATGACTAGTCCCGTAGGATTTATGCGAAATGCTTGCCTTAGCCC
>BJCN01166261.1:0-13516 GCA_018326445.1 Flaveria brownii
GGCCGGAGATGTCGCCGGAGGTGGTGGCCGGAGGGGGAATCGACGGCGGGGGTTGGGTTTTTCAAAATTTACACATTTAGTCCCTGTGGTTTTACAATGTGTTAATTTTATGATTTAAACTTTTAAACATGTTTTAAAAATTACAATTAACCCCCTGGACTTTATAAATTCAATTTAATCTCTTTATAAATTATTTATTAATAATAATATTTTCATTATTATTATTATTTCCATTATTAACATTATTATTTTTAATAATAATAATATTATTATTATTATTATTATTTTTGATAATAATATCATTATTATTATAATTATTATTATTATTATTTTCATTATTTTCATTATTATTAATGTTATTATTAAATAATAATAAAAATATAAAATAAATCATAAATTCACATAAAAATTTATATTCAATCACGAAAAAATTTCGGGTTGTCACAGAATCCAAAAGTTAAAATTTTGCCATTTGCATCCAAAAGTTTTACGAAAATTGTCAAACGTGTTAGTTAGGTATAATCAAATGGATTCAAATGGTAATTTTAATGAAACCTTTGGATGCAAATGGAAACATTTTAAACTTTTGGATTCAAATAGGATTTTTTATGAAACCTCAGACGCATTTAACTCATGTTTATATCTTATCATACTTTAACAGTTAACTTCAATCGTTGCATTTGAAGTGAATAAAACCGTAAGCATTTCGATAGTTTATCCTGCTTGGTTTAATTTGTTTGTTATATTGATTGTGATCAATATGAGTTGTAACGTTTCAATTGTTTGTGATAGAATTTTTTATAAAATGGATTTTAATGGCTCATTTAAGGTAGTTTGGTCAATTGATTATTGCAATTGGATCCTGATTGCTTTGCATAAATTGGATCATGTGAAATAGAAATGAACATTTTGGATTTTGGATGTAATGTTGTTATGCCTGATATATATTTTTTAACAGCTAATTGGATCATTGACGGTGTCACTGTCTCACCCGATCATCTTCATTACTCAAGTACGGAAGGTTAGAGCACCAGTCTGACATGTCTCCAAAGGAAAGCTTGTACATCAGTACGTCTCCATCAGTCCCGATTCTGAGACCACCATCTAAAGAAAACTTGTCTTAGGTGGGAAAACCCCCCGATCCAATCTAGAACACCCATTTTTTTGTCACAGTTGGGACTTGAACCTAATACCTTCTTTTATTTTAATGAAATTTTAGGTAACTCACCTCAACCACTTGAGTTGAGAATCATTAATTTATCCGTAATGTATTTACCTAACTTAAACAAATCATGGATCAAGTTGAATTTAACACCCTCAATGTTATTTAGTTTGTTATTTAAATTACAAAATTAATAATATTTATTATATAATATAAATAGAAAATACTTCAAATAGAAAATATAATAATCTAATAAATGTAAGAAGTAATTTCAACCATTAATCTTCTTAATCAATTGTTAAGATCAAATTGCAGGGAAGAAGTTTGTTAGAATAGTATTTTAGGCATAACCACTTTTGTTGATATTTTCAAGTTCCATCGCCTTGTCTAAACATTCATAACTTTATATATGATATTATTATTATTTTTATGATAAAAAGAACAAATAAAAATGAGAGTTTTTTATCTTTAATATGAGTATAGTATCTTTGGATAAAGAATAAATGTTAACAATTGTTTATTGCGATAAATCATTAACACAATTGGTGGTTCACAACAGTAAGTGTGACAACCTTAAAAACTAAGGTTAGACAAGTTAATAACTTAGGAAAATTTTTCTTACATATTACACTATATTTGACTAACCCTTTATGAATTATAGGTGTTTTAGTAATTATATATGTGGTACGTCTGCATGCTTGCATGCATGCATGGGAATTTACGTGTGCAGGGATTCATAAACTTCTTACTAAATATTATTTCATTAATTAAGTTCAATATTATAGCACCAAACATACACAAAATGAAATGAGAAACAACCTAACCAAACACCATAATAGAAAGGTAGCATCAAGAAAACTTGTTATCAAAAATAAAACTAAGTAAACCTTAAAAACTTAAACACTAACTTAAGCACACCCTAACTCTAATCTCGGTTCATTATGATAACAAAACAACCCGATTAAACATTCTAAACATATTGCATTTAATGACTTGATGACTCACTTGCTCCTTTGCTCGACACCTAGCATCACCAAGACACCAAGGATGTCTTCAAACCTGCCACATAACAACCTAAGAACCGACTAACCCAAGCTATAATTGCCACTTCATCAACCTAAACCTTAGATGTAATGATGACAACCCCTCTCACTTCTACAACTCTCGGACGATGGATCTTCACAATCATCCTTTATCAACCAAAGCTCATCACCACCATAAACCATCTCTCGGTTGTTAACCATAAACACCACCACCGTGAACCACCATAAACCACCACCATTATCCGTCACCTTCTACTCTCACGGTCACTATAATAGCCAACATCATACAAAGCCTCATATGATCATCATCTACCAAACTAATTTGCAAGGAATCCAGATTACAAGGCTCAAGATACTTGTAAAGTTTTGGAGGAAAAAGCATACTGTTTTGACTGATGCATATGTATAAGATTTTTTGAAAATATACTGTCAGTTATGTTACAACCATTAATTCGGATGTGGAACCGTTAGGTAATATAGGTAGCGCTACTTAAGAAATTATTTCCTACACCAATAGGATGAATGTTGTGATGCTATATTATCTGATTTTGTGATTTATATTTATGACAGTTATAAATCACCCGTTTATAAGTATGTTTGGTTGTAATCTTATTTATGTTGCATCAATATATGCATTTTGTTTAGAAATTAAACATATGATCTCACCAACTTTATGTTGATATTTTGAGTATGCTTTTTCAGGAAATCATCATGCCTAACAACATTATGTTCTTATTTGATGTGTATAATGGCTGGGGTGAAGTGGTGGGAAAACTTTGTGTAAATTTAACTGTTAATCTGTACGATCTTAGCCTATCGGTGGACGCTCACTTCCATCGTACTTGAAGATGTAGCAATTAGATATTATGTTTGTAATAGGATTATATTATGACAAATTTTGACTCTCTATGTTATGATGTAATCCTAACTTTAAATTATATATGATTAGGTGATATATATTATGTTTTGACATGTTCTAATGTGTTAAATTATTTATTCTTTCTGATCAATGCGTTCTGAACAAGCTAATCACATCTAAAGCATTTCACGCTTCCACTGGGACGTGACAGGTTGGTATCAGAGCCATTGGTTACAGAGAATTAGGTATTATAAAATACCTAGACTATAACCATAAGCTCGTATGATAATAAAATTTTTAACGTGTTTTAGAAATATATACATATTATGTGCATATATGAATCTTTATGAGAAATAATTTGTGACTTTATGTATATATATTTAAACTCTATGTGTAACCAAATTAAGGGATGGAATTTGTCTTTGTGATACATCTATATGATATGTGAACTATTTGATGAAATTATTTGACTAACTGTTTTAGTAAAACTTATAAAGAACTCTGCAGCTATGAGTGCTTATCATTCAGATAGTCACCATAGTGAAACTGATCCCTCGGAGTGCTCAGACCAGAGCAATCTTAAGGAGACAACACCAGAACCAGAACCTTAGAATAATATGGAAATTTTCCAACCTGAGATTAAGATTAACCCCAAATCAAAGTTTAATGTTCGACACGCACCAAT
Organism: Flaveria brownii; assembly: GCA_018326445.1. Classification (NCBI taxonomy): domain Eukaryota; kingdom Viridiplantae; phylum Streptophyta; class Magnoliopsida; order Asterales; family Asteraceae; genus Flaveria; species Flaveria brownii. The sequence goes on from BJCN01166261.1 coordinate 3,750, forward strand.
AACAGTCGGAAGTTATACAATCGAGACCCCCACCAAAATAGTACGATGCGTCAAAACATTTTTGGCCAAGAAAAGTAAGGACTTGGAAATACGAAATTCAGATGACTCCGAAGCTGAAGAAAAGGAAACCATAAGGCAGAAGTTGGAAGATGGTCAAATAGAGATGACCCAACAGATCCTTAAAAAGCTTAAGAAAATACAGTAAGGAATCCGGAAGATCTAGAAGGATGTTAAGAAATTAAAGGCACCCAAGAAAAATGTCTTTACAAGGATATGGAACTGGGTTTACAGGAATTAGAATTCTCTCCTAAGTCTAACATGTCAATCCTTAGAAAATAAGAACTTAATGATATATATCTTCTATGTTTGAAATCATTATCTATTATGTGTTAGACAAAATTTTATTAAAATTATAAATCTTGACTTTTTAATGTCGATCATAATTAACTATAGTGAATCATGCCGCCAAAAAGAAACACTCAGTCTGTACGAAGAACAGCACGAGTTGGATGACCCAAAACTAGACTTGGAGAAACTCTTGTGGATGCTACTACAAATAAGAACAACAGGATTTCTCAGTTAGTAACATAATAAATAGAAGCTACAATGCCTACGTTAATAGCTCAACTACAACAGAACCTGAACTTTGGAGTCGCATGCATAGAAATGAAGGACCAGAAGATGCCATAGGAGAATGACAAGCGGAGGAAATCGTAAATGGAGTTAGGAAAGGATGTTCCTATAAGACTTTTATGTCATGCAGACCCCGGGAATTTGATGGGAAAGGAGGAGCTGTACCCTACGCTGGTTGGATGAAATGGAATCGGTATTGGAAATTAGTAACTGTGCCAACAATTATAAAACACTATTTGCCTCACATTCACTTAGAGGAGAAGCACAATCCTAGTGCAACATGGAGATGCAAACAAAAGGAAGACATGTCATGAATGGACTAAGCTGGAAGGAATTTAGAAATTCGGTAATTGAGAAGTATGGTCCCTATAATGAAATAGAGAAATTAGAAACTGAATATTTAGCATCAGAAATGAAAGGAGCAGTACATCAGGAGTATATTGATAGGTACAATGAACTCTCTAGATTAGTATCACATCTGGTAACACTAGAAATAAAAATAATAGGAAGGTATATTTGGGGTTTAGTACCACAAATAAGAGGATTGGTTAAAGCCGTCATGCCTAAAACTTTTCAGAATGCAATAAGCTTATCTGGAGGTTTGACTGATGAAATGATAAAAAATGAATCTCTAAGTAATCCAAAAATAGGGGAGAAAAGGAAATGGAATGACAATAACTCGGGAGGAAGATTTGGAGGAAATCCCCAGAAAAAGTTAACCCGACAACCAACAAGGAATTTCTAAGGAGTGGTGCGAGAAAAGAAACTACAGACAGAAGGTCAGCCATGGTGCAGTACTTGTCAAAGATATCACCATGGTAAGTGCGTAATGGTGATCTGCTATAACTGTAAAAAGAAGGGACATATATCTCGAGACTGTAAGGGCCCCACCAACCCTAAACTAGTATGTTATCAGTGTGGAAACGAAAACCACTTCCGTAATGAGTGTCCACAACTGAAGGGCAAAACTCCAATCAACCAAAATAACCCCCGTGGAAGAGCTTTCGTGTTGCAAGCTGAAGAGGCCCGACGTGAACCGGAAGTAGTGACGGGTACGTTTCTCATTAACAATCAGTACGCAACAGTATTATTTGATACATGAGCAAGTCGTAGTTTCGTTTCAAATACATTTAGACCGTTACTTAATCTAACCTCAGAGAAGCTAAAGCATAAATATATGATAGAATTAGCTGATGGTAAGATAATTGAATCCTGTGAAATTGTTCCTAACTGTACTTTAAACCTAGATGAGTATTTTTTTGATATAGACCTGATTCCTATTGAACTAGGAGGTTTTGATATAGTTGTGGGTATGGATTGGTTAAGTAAGAATCAGGTTGAAATTGTATGTGGTAAAAGGATGATAAAAAATCCCTTTGATTAAGGAAAATAGAATACTCTGTTTGTATGGAGAAAAACCTACGGGTGCTATGAAAATAATTTCTTGTAAGAAAGCACAAAGATGTTTAAAAAAGAAGTGCCTAGCTTTCCTAGCCCATATAGTTGATACAAAACTAGAAGATATAAATCTAGAAAATATTCCTATTATCAATGAATACCTGATGTATTCCCTGATGAACTACCTGGTTTGCCACCTCCTCACCAAGTAGAATTTAAAATTGAGTTAATACCAGGGACTGCCCCTATTGCTAAAGCACCGTATCGTTTAGCACCAACAGAAATGAAAGAACTAATGAATACAAGAATTGTTGGATAAAGGATTTATACGTCCTAGTGTATCACCTTGGGGAGCACCAATTCTATTCGTTAAGAAGAAAGATGGAACTTTTAGAATGTGCATTGATTATAGAGAACTCAATAAAGTAACTGTAAAGAATATGTATCCCCTTCCTAGGATAGATGACCTATTTGACCAATTAAAAGGTTCTAGTTATTTCTCCAAAATTGATTTAAGATCGAGATATCATCAGCTAAGAGTTTAAGATAAGGACATACCAAAGACTGCATTTAGAACTAGATATGGCCATTATGAATTTCTAGTAATGCCATTTGGGTTAACCAATACTCCAGCAGTATTTATGGATTCAATGAATAGAGTATGCAAACCTTATTTAGATAAATTTGTCATAGTTTTCATAGACGACATCTTGATCTACTCTAAAAATAAGGAAGATCATGAGAAGCACTTAAGATTAACCTTGGAATTACTAAGAAAGGAAAAATTGTATGCAAAATTCTCAAAGTATGAATTTTGGAAAAGGGAAGTATAATTCCTAGGACACATAGTTAACCAAGAAGGAATTCAAGTTGATCTAGCAAAGATAGAAGCTGTTAAGAAATGGGAAGATCCAAAAACACCAACAGAAATACGTTAATTCTTAAGTTTCGCAGGGTATTACAGAAGATTCATAGAAAATTTCTCAAGAATAGCTCAACCCCTGACAGAATTAACTCAAAAAGATAAACTCTATGTTTGGGGGAGAAAAACAAAAAGTTGCGTTTGAACTCCTAAAAAGTAAGTTATGTAGTGCTCCTATCTTAGCATTACCAGAAGGAACTGACGATTTTGTAGTATACTGTGACGCATTACATCAGGGATATGGATGTGTTTTAATGCAGTAAGATAAGGTAATTTCTTATGCATCCAGGCAACTTAGAGGAAGTGAAAAGAATTACACTACCCATGATTTAGAGTTAGGAGCAGTAGTATTTGCACTCAAAATTTGGAGACATTATCTATACGGGGCAAGATGCACGATATATACAGATCATAAGAGCCTACAACACATATTTGATAAGAAAATGTTAAACATGAGACAAAGAAGATGGGTAGAATTATTAAGTGATTATGACTGTGAGATAAAATATCATCTAGGAAAGGCAAATGTAGTAGCTGATGCCTTGAGTAGAAAAGAAAGCGCTAAGCTATTACGAGTGTGTGCCATGAGAATGGAATTACACTCAGATTTATTAAATCAAATTTGGGAGGCCCAACAAAAAGATAAGTTAATGATAAAAGGACATATAAAATATTTGGAGGTAAAGTCAGACGGAATCCTGAAATTTAAAGAAAGAAATTGGGTGCCAGATAATGCTATGCTTAGAAAAATCATTCTACAACAAGCGCATAAGTCAAGATATTCCGTACATCCAGGAAATAATAAGATGTACAAAGATTTAAGAAGCCAGTACTGGTGGCCAGGCATGAAGAGATCAGTCAGAGAATTTATAGAAAAGTGTGATATTTGTTCAAGAGTAAAAGCTGAATATCAAAAACCTTCAGGATGTTTACAACAACCAGAAATTCTAGAATTGAAATGGGACCAGATTACAATGGATTTTGTAACCAAATTACCAAGAACCTCAAGTGGGTATGACACAATTTAGGTTATAGTTGATAGACTAACCAAGTCAGCACATTTCTTGTTAATCAGATAAGACTATAAGATGGAAAGATTAGCAAGAATTTACATAAAAAAATTGTGTCCAGACATGGAATACCTATTTCAATTATATCAGACAGAGATAGTAGGTTTACATCCAGATTTTGGCAAACTTTGCAAAAAGCCTTAGGAACTCAGATAAATCTAAGTACAGCATACCATCCACAGACGGACGGACAAAGTGAGAAAACAATTCAAACATTGGAATATATGGTGCGAGCCTGTGTGTTGGACTTTGGAGGTAACTGGGATACACACTTACCTTTAATAGAATTTTATTATAATAATAGTTATCATGCCAGTATTAAAACAGCCTTGTTTGAAGCTTTGTATGGAAGAAAGTGTAGATCACCCTTGTGTTGGAATGAAATAAGAGACAAACAACTTATAGGCCTGAACTTATACAAGAAACATCTGATAAGATATTAGAAATTTAAAAAAAGTTGAAAGCGGCCCGTGATCAACAGAAAAGCTATGCCGATAAAAGAAGGAAGCCATTGAAATTTCAAATCGGAGATAAAAAATATCTAAAGGTATCATCCGCAAAAGGAATCATCCGATTTGGAAAGAGAAATACGTTAAACCATAGATATGTTGGCCCATTTAAAGTCACTGATAGGATTGGTCCTATAGCATATAAGTTAGATTTACCTCAAGAATTAAGTAAGATACATAAACACTTTTCATGTGTCTAACCTAAAGAAATGTCTAACAGATGAGACATTAAAAGTGCCAATTCAAGAAGTCAAAATAGATAAGAAACTCCATTTTATGGAAGAACCAATAGCCATTATAGACAAGGAAGTAAAAAAAGATTAAGAAGAAGTAGAATACCCATAGTAAAGGTTAAGTGGAATGCAAAAAGAGGACCAGAATTTACATGAGAAAGGGGAGATGAAATCAAGAGGAAGTATCCCCACTTATTTAAATACAGTAACAAGATAAGTTCTTCACAACCCTAGGGATTACTCTTTAATGAATTTCGGGATGAAATTCTTTTTACAGGGGGAGAATGTGACAACCTTAAAAACTAAGGTTAGACAAGTTAATACCTTAGGAAAATTTTTCTTACATATTACACTATATTTGACTAATCCTTTATGAATTATAGGTGTTTTAGTAATTATATATGTGGTACGAATGCATGCTTGCATGCATGCATGGGAATTTACGTGTGCAGGGATTCATAAACTTCTTATACTAAATATTATTTGATTAATTAAGTTCAATATTATAACACCAAACATACACCAAATGAAATGAGAAACAACCTAACCAAACACCATAATACAAAGGTAGCATCAAGAAAACTTGTTAACCAAAATAAAACTAAGTAAACCTTAAAAACTTACACACTAACTTAAGCACACCCTAACTCTAATCTCTTTTCATTATGATAACAAAACAACCCGATTAAACATTCTAAACACTAGCTAACATTGCATTTAATGACTTGATGACTCACTTGCTCCTTTGCTTAACACCTAGCATCACCAAGACACGAAGGATGTCTTCAAACCTGCCACATAACAACCTAAGAATCGACTAACCCAAGCTATAATTACCACTTCATCAATCTAAACCTTAGATGTAATGATGACAACCCCTCTCCCGTCTACAACTCTCAGACGATGGATCTTCACAGCCATCCTTTATCAACCGAAGCTCATCACCACCATAAACCATCTCTCGGTTGTTAACCACAAACACCACCACCGTGAACCACCATAAACCACCACCATTATCCGTCACCTTATATTCTGTCACTATAATAGCCAACATCATAAAAAGCCTACATGATCATCATCTTCCAAACCAATTTGCAAGGAATCAAGATTACAAGGCTCAAGATAACCATCCCAACTGATTCACCAAGGAGTTAGAGGCTATCATCAACTTCTTTTCATCCTCTTCTTCTATCAAAATCAAGGTTCCATCCTATAATCTACTACTAACTAAGTTTACAAGATATATGTGTTTAAACAACACATATAATCAACCGTTTTGATTAGAACATGAAAGTTTTTCACTAAACTATAGAAAACACTTTATTTTTATTCAAAAATCAATAAGAAAGGTTTGAGAATCTGAAAAATATGATAAACTATGAAATCAAACAAAAAGATTACAAATAAAGGGTTGAAATTATGTGTAATCTTGATAAATTTGGTTTATTACTTAAATGAATGTGATTGTGGGAATAAAAAACGTGAATATTTTAGAAATATTAAAAAGTAACATTCTGCAAGTTTTGGTACAGTTATAAAAGTAAAATTATTCATAAATTATTTAAGTTATTGAAATAAAATTATCAACCAGAAGATCCGAATCTAATAAAAAGCTATAAAAATGATATTATAATTCCTATGTTTTATAGGACCTGTAGAATAAAATTCATGACCTAATTCGTAGTTATGAATAAGATACAAATTTTAGAAGAATTTGTATTTCAAAAATAGGAATAATACTTAAACTATCAGATAAATCATGAAAAATTTATAAAAAGTAAAATAAATGGATTAAAACATATTTTATGAAATTTGGAATTTTTGGATATATTCTGCTATTTTTACCGATTATATGTCAGAATATTAAAATTCATTAAAAAGGGTTCTAATATGGATTAATACTCCAGAAATTTATAAGGTAATATAAATGCAGGTATATAGATTCTGATAAATTTTGGTAAATTTTAAGGACCGAAGGTATTTTTCTAGTTTATTCAAATATTGTAAAAATTCCAGAAAATAAATTGTAACTAATTTATATATGAAACTTTGACATGTTAAAATAGATTTTTGTATTTTTCTGCCGTAAAATTTTCGTGACATATGAATAACTATAGCTTCTATTTTGATTTTATCTAAAATGCTAAAAAATTTAAAGAAATAATATTTATTTCTAACTCATAAATATTTTTATAGGATTTCTGCTTGAATAAAAAAGTGAGACTCATAACCCCATTTTCATATTTGTAAAGTTTTATGGGGAAAAGCATACTGTTTTGACTGATGCATATGTATAAGATTTTTTGGAAATATACTGTCAGTTATGTTACAACCATTAATTCGGATGTGAAACCGTTGGGTAATATAGGTAGCGCTACTTAGGAAATTATTTACTCCACCAACAGGATGAGTGTTGTGATGCTATATTATCAGATTTTGTGATTTATATTTGTGACAGTTATGAATCACCCGTTTATAAGTAGGTTTAGTTGTAATTTTATTTATGTTGCATCAGTATATGTATTTTGTTCAGAAATTAAACCTATGATCTCATCAACTTTATGTTGATTATTTTGAGTATGCTTTTTCAGGAAATCATCATGCCTAACAACATTATGTTCTCATTTGATGTATATAATGGCTGGGGTGAAGCGGTGGGAAAACTTTGTGTAAATTTAATTGTTAATCTGTACGATCATAGCCTATCGGTGGACGCTCACTTCCATCGTACCTGAAGATGTAGCAGTTAGATATTATGTTTGTAATAGGATTATATTATGACAAATTTTGACTATTTATGTTATGATGTAATCCTAACTTTAAATTATATATGATTAGGTGATATATATTATCTTTTGACATGTTCTAATGTGTTAAATTATTTATTTTTTCTCATCAATGCGTTCTGAACAAGCTAGTCACATCTAAAGCATTTCACGTTTTCGCTGGGATGTGACAGTAAGTTAGAGTTACAGTAGGAAATTTAGTGGTTTGCAATGAACATTAATAAAGTTTTTAAAAATATATTGCAAGACTATACTTGAATTAAAGATATTAAAACGATCTATTTAATGATGTAATTTATATAAATAATAACATAATACAAAAAAGTAAGGAACATTTAAAAAAAGGGGTGATTTTTTTAAAAAGGAAAGGAAATTTGGAAAATGAGAGAAAAATTATTACATAAGTAGTGTAAAATGCTGTAAAGGTTAATTACACTATATAATTATTGTGTAAGTATTTGTTACATAAGTTAAAATTGTTATCACAATAAAGTTGGGTTAACAACTTTCCTTACCCTAGTATCTTTATATAAAACGATAATAATTTTTTTAATGTTTTTCAACGCATATGATTTTTGCTGGCAGTTCATCGTATTTTTTTATCAGTTATTATGTTTTTCCGAATACTATTGTGTTTTTCTAAAATGATAAATTCTAACAAAACATAATGATGAAATAACACTATTTGTGTAATTATAGTATGTAAAAACACAGTGTTAAATTAATAAACAATTAATGTAGAATAACACAAAATGATAAAACATGACATGATGATAAAATGTCTCATTGTGTGTTTTGCTCGTTATTATATTATCTTGGACACAATGTGTCTTGAAAAACATATTGGTAAAATAACATCATCGTGTACATCTAATTGTAATAACAATGATAAGATAAGGGCAAGAATATTTAATATATATAAATAACAATGATAATAACAACACGAAATGATGTAAATATACATATAAAAAATGATGAAAAATAATTGACAAAGTGAAATGATATTTGACATAATGATCTGACGTATTAGACACAATGATTAAAATATCATCCCTTTAACATAATAGTGTTAAATATATGATTCATTCAATTCAATGTCAGACACATGCTTTGGATAAAACATTTTCTAATTTGGTTTGTTTTGTTGTATTTGCATACTTTCAACATTATAGTGTTAAAATATCTGATTCATTCAATTCAATGTCAAACATATATTTTGGATAAAACATTTTCTAATTTGGTTTGTTTTGTTGTGTTTGCATTTTTTTTATGTCGGGTTGGAGCTCCTATTGGGCTAAAGGAGGCTCGGGTTGAAACTGTGTCGTTGGGCTGGATCTGATTATCTATTGGGCTAAAGGAAACTTGGGATGGTTATATAGCTGGGCTGGATATGATGATCTAGCAGAGTTTCAAGACTGAAACCTGGCCTCTTCCATTTTGTTTTGCACATCGAAGTTCAAGGATCTCTTTCATATTGTCATCTCCATCTGGTTATCATCATGATGAAGATGCTGTTTCTGTTTGTTAATCAGCTACACATGTATCTTTCATCTGATTTATCTATCCATCTGCTCCAATTGGTTACATCTAGAGTTTTGTCATAATTGACGATTGTAGTGTGTTCTTGAGTAGTTTTTTGAGATCTTGTTCATCAGATGATCGTAGTGATAAATATGAGTCTTGTTACTCGTTTATTTTCTTGTATTTCTAGAAGAGGTGTTTAGTTGCGTTGTAATTGTTTCTGGGCAAACTTCTCATGGTATAGGATTTATATAGTTAAAAGTTTTGTGACAAACAAAAGAACACATGTCAAATCCAGAATTCTTATTAAACTAATATAATCTTTTCTATAATTCTACCCATATAAATATTGTTACAATTAATATAAGTAACTAGTTATTAAGACCCGTGCGATACAGCAGTGCGATGGCGTTGAAGCGTGAAAAAAATGACTATATAAAATTCTTGTTAAATTTCTTAGATGAGATATATTTTTTTTACTATACCCTACTCATATAAATATTGTTACAATTAATATAAGTAACTGTTGGGAAATAAGGGTGTGAAAGGGAGTCTCTTTACCCTTGTCCCACATTGGTGTGACAAATGAAATTATATGTGTTTATAAGTGAAAACAATGTGGAAGGTATTGAATGTCTTTATGATACCTTTTACACCATGACCTACCCGCGCGCAGGGGGGGTGCAAAAACAGGT
>BJCN01166264.1:8444-23127 GCA_018326445.1 Flaveria brownii
CCCAGCTTCGCCTATTAAAGTGAGTTTGTACTCACACCTATTAACTCATATCGATAATGAAATTTTGTTTTAGTAATAAGTGGATCCCAATAACCAAACACTAAAATCAACAACACCACCCGACATAATGTTAGTCTTCTTACCATTGGTTAAGTAATCATTAATTGAATTGCAATAACAGGTTTTTCTATATAAGATTCTTTTTTATTTATATAAGGTTCATACTTTTATCATAACCAAGCAACCCAAAATGTAGCAATTATGCGAAAAAGTCATAGATCACTGCTTTAGGAGGAGACACTCTATGACATTCCAAAGTGGATGTCATGAATTGGAGTTTCACTTGATATAATATGCTCCAAGTGGGGCAAGAAATTTATCACAGTGGACTTTGGGTGGTGGATTTTACTTGGAATGGTAGGCGAGCCGGGTCATCAGCGCTGCTGTCTGTGTTCGTGGAAGTATGTAGCATAGCAGCTAACAGCTAAGTCGGTTGCCCAATTCGTTCTATCATGGGGCAGGCAGGGTTTCGCACTAAGGAAGTAAACTACCTTTTCATAACCAAACTCATTTGGGAAACTGTGAGGACTGAACTTTCACTTTCTTACAGGTGCTTTCTGTTAAAGGATCGATCGATCTTTTGAGTGTTAAAAGTTATTCATTATACGTTGGCTTAAAAACTTATGCAATGATTTATGAAAAAAATAGTCATCAGCTTTGCAGACCACCTGTTTGATAATGACTCAAGGAGTGAGTTGAAACTATGACCATCTGTCATCATCCCCACTACATTCCATGCAGATAAACATTAAAATTTTGGTATAGTGGCTCCAAATTACCCATCCCTTTTTCCAATGTGTGCTCTAAATCACTCGTTTTTTTTGTTTTAAAATTCACTTTTAACCCCATCCCGGAAACATTTTTATATACAGAGGAAATTGTTGAATTTCGAGAAAGATATGTTGTTAAGAATCTCTCGAAACTTTTATACTAGAATCTTTGCATCCGTTGTGAAGTAACCATTGTTCTTGGTCTCTGTCATCTGCAAAAAGTTCCAACCTTTGATCTCTTTTGATTTCACCAAAATATTACACTCTTTATGTTATAATGTTCTTTATTTGAATGAAGAACTCAAGTGAAATCAAGAAATTGTCATCAAGAAGATGAAGATTGTAGCAAATGAAACTGATATGTGAGACTTCAAGAACAAGCTCAAGCATATACAACAAGAGTGCTGCTTCTGCAGCTTCTACGAACTTTCTTCATTGAACCCATTTCAGATTTTGAGATAAATCAAAAGAAAACATTCATAAAAGTGTCTTTAAGTTATGAAAATGGAGTTCAGAAGCAAGGGAGTGAATGCAGAGGAACCTACCAATAATAATAATAACCATGCTGGTGCAACCTCATCATCATCATCATCATCAGGTGGAATCAACATGAACCCAACTAATAAAAACCCAACCTTGGCTCGATATGGTGCTGATGCTATGCTTTTATCAGAGTTTGAGCAGTCTGTTGAATCTGGTAAATCTTTTAACTACCCAAATTTGCTTACACATGCACCAGAAGCTGTTGCTGAACAAGAAATGGTTGCTTATTTATCAAAAATGCAAAGAGGTTGTTTTGCTCAACCTTTAGGTTGTATGATTGCAATTGAAGAATCCACTTTTAGCATCATAAGTTTTACTGAAAACTGTTTTAGTATGTTTGAGTTCGAATCTGGACAATCCTGATGATTCGAATAGCCCCGAGAAGACAACTTTGATTGGAACTGATGCTAGAACCCTTTTCACCTCTAGTTCTAGGGCTTCATTAGAAAGATCCGTAGCTTCTAAAGAAATCAAGTTGTTTAACCCTATTTGGGTGTACTCTAATGTTGGATCGATAATTCCATTCGGTTCACGAGTCATTTGAATTGGATAAGAAGAAGTCACAAGTTGGTGATAATTGCAACGTGATCATTATCTCTTTATTCTAAAGTTGTAGATAAGGAGAAGTTTAAAATTTAAATTTAAGATAGACTAGTCTTGTGATAAGGTTAATTAAGATGAATTAACTCTATATATACCCAACCATGTTTGGGTTATTGGCATGAGTTTTGTAATCAGTTTTGAGGAGAGTTTCTGATTATAATAAACGTTTACGTTGCTTGAATCGTTACGTGGTTGTTTCCTAGCTTTGACTCTAAGACTACCAATAAACCCTTTTATGCAATTCTCCACAGGATTGATGTGGGTGTTGTGATTGATTTAGAGCCAGCTGATTCTAGTGACCCCACAGTATTGTTTGCTGGTGCGGTTCAGTCGCAAAAGCTTGTTGTTAGAGCAATCTCTAAGCTGCAGTCTCTCCCTGGTGGAGACATTGGTGTTATGTGTGACACCATTGTTGAAGAAGTACAAAAGCTTACGGGTTATGATCGTGTCATGGTTTATAGATTCCATGATGATGAACATGGTGAGGTTATTTCAGAAGCTAGAAGATTTGATTTAGAACCATATTTAGGGCAACACTATCCTGCAACAGATATCCCACAAGCTGCTCGTTTCTTGTTTAAACAAAATCGTGTGAGAATAATTGCCGATTGTCATGCAAAATCAGTTCCAGTGATTCAAAGACAGGAACTAAAGCAACCAATTTGTTTGGTCAACTCTACCCTTCGAGCTCCACATGGCTGTCATAAAGTTTACATGGCTAACATGAATTCTATTGCGTCTTTAGTGATGGCAATTCTCATAAATAACAATGACTCCATGAAATTATGGGGTTTGGTGGCCTGCCATCACACATCACCACGTTATATTCCATTCCCACTTCGTAATGCTTGTGAATTTTTTATGCAATCAGTGGGTTTGCAGCTCTACATGGAGCTTCAATTAGCCGAGCAAAAAGCAGAAAGAAATATCCTCCGTATGCAGACCACCTTATGTGACATGCTCCTGCGAGAGGACCCTTTTGGGATCATAACTCATTCTCCAAGTATCATGGATTTAGTTAAATGTGATGGAGCAGCTTTATACTATGATAATAAAGTTCGGTTAATTGGTGCAACTCCAAATGAATCACAAGTTAGAGATATAACTAAATGGTTGTGTAATGAACATAAGGATTCTACAGGGTTCAGTACAGAAAGTTTGTTAAATTCTGGTTATCCTGGTGCAGATGTGCTTGGTGATGCAATTTGTGGTATGGCTGCTGCAAGAATTACTTTGAAAGATTTCATTTTTTGGTTAAGATCACACACAGAGAGAAAAATTAAATGGGCAGGTGCTAAACATCATCCTGAAGATAAAGATGATGGTGATAAATTGCAGCCAAGATCTTCATTTAAGGCGTTTCTTGAAGTTGTAAAAAGCAGAAGTTTGCCTTGGGAAGATTCTGAGATTAATGTGATTCATTCTTTGCAGTTAATTATGCGAACATTAGCTCGAGACGTTGGGGATGGCACTGGTGGCAGTCAAAGAGTGACGAAATGTAGTCATCAAAGTGAGAGTGATGATCAACGGGTGGATGAAATTAGTTCGATTGCGTGTGAAATGATGAGGTTGATTGAAACAGCATCTGTTCCTATTTTTGGTGTTGATGTGTGTGGTGAGATTAATGGGTGGAATGGGGAAATTGCAGAGTTGACTGGAGTCATAGCTAGTGAAGCTATGGGGAAGTCTTTGATTGATGAATTTGTTCATGAAACATCACAGAGAGTTGTTGAGGATCTTCTCTATAGAGCTTTGCAAGGTAAATCTTTTATTGTATGATAATATGGAAGTATAAAGGGAATATTTCACCTAATAGTAAGCAAGGTTCTTTGGTGTCCGACTAAAATCACTCATACTTTTTTCTAACTATAAACACCACTCGAAGTTTCATAATTGTTCGATTGTTGTAGAAGTTGTTTATAAATATTAGAACTTTTTAAAAATGATCTAAATGAAGCGCATATATTATTAAGGCTTCACACCAAGTCTTCACTGACATAATATGCATGCTTAAGTATGGTCAGGCAGAACCGTTGTTATATATATATATATATATATATTTGTTGCTATTTAGTGATTGTTTTATTTTAAACTTAACCTGAAGTTGGAAGTTAGAGGTAACACTGAAAAATAAATTCACTAAATAATAACCAAGCTTCATAATTGTTTCAATTAAGTCATTTTGTAAAAGTAACTAAGAAATAGTAACCAAGTTTCATATATATTTCATTTAAGTCACTTCATTGTAGAAAATTTTGAATAGTTATAAAAAAGTTCATAGCAGTGTAACAATTAATGAAACTTAAGTGGTTTATATAGTTAACAGTGTATAAGTGATGCAATATTGAAACTTGGTTATTATTTCATGATTTTATGGCTAAGATAAATAGGTTCTATTATAGATTTTCATGTAAAACTGTAGTTATTAGTTAGAAAGTATTAAACGTGGCAACTTTGACCCTTTTGCTCATAAATGGGTCAATTTGGTTTTATTTATCTCTCAAACAGATCAACTCAAATACTTTATACTAAAAGGAGGATGGGTCAAACAGGTTTAAAATTGTCGTACGTCTATTCTCAAAGTGTACAATCTCCTAATTCATTTTATACATATTTTTTGGATTTTACGCAATTAAAAAGTCGGGCAACTTTCGACCAATATTTTTCCTTAATAGCTAAAGTTCTTTATTCTTTATTTTATTCTTTCTAGATTAAACATAACTGAAACCACCCACTTTTACCCTTTTTAGATCAAAATATGTTTTTCTCTGTGTACTTATAGTGTCACATGCTTTTATTTCATACAGGTGAAGAAAAGAAAAACATTGAACTGAAACTACAGAAAGTTGACATGCCCAACAAACCCATTATATACATTATGGCTAATACATGCACAAGCAGAGACTATATGAACAATATTGTTGGTGTATGCTTTGTGGGTCAAGATGTCACCGACAAGAAAATTATCTTGGATCGATTTATACGTATGGAAGGAGATTATAACTCGATTATTCAAACCTTAAATCCGTTAATTCCTCCTTTATTTGCTTCAGATGAAAACGGATGTTGTTCTGAATGGAATGCAGCCATGGAAGAACTTACTGGTCATATTAAATATGAGGTTCTTGGTAAACTTCTTCCTGGTGAAGTTTTTGGAGGGTTATGTCCACTTAAAGATGAAAATACACTGACCAAATTCATGATTTTGTTATATAGAGCAATCGACGGTCATGATTCAACGGATTTGCCGTTTGGATTTTTTGGAAAAGATGGGAATCTTGTAGAGGTTTATTTGACAACAAACAAGAGAGTCGGTGAAAATGGAAAAGTGATTGGGTGTTTTTGTTTCTTGAGGACTAGTGTGCAAATGTCTTTAGGAGACTGTAAAACAGACCAAGAATGTGTGTTGAAACATGATAATTTAGAGTATATTAAGCAAGAAGTTAGAAAACCTTTAAATGGGCTTCTTTTTACTCGCACGCTTCTTGAAAACTCAGCAACTTCAGATTATCAGAAGCAGTATCTTGAGACAAATGGTGCTTGTGAAAGACAGATTGCATTGATTATTGAAAATATGGACATAAAAAGTATTGAAGGGTAAGTGGTAATTCTAGAGGTGCAAGACGGGCGGGTTTAGGTAACGGGTCAAACAGGTAGTCTTATAGTATAGGTAGGGGTGGGTTGACTCGAAAATATTTTATAGGGGTGGGTCAAACAGGTAATCTTATAGTTATTGGTTGTGATAACTGTTTATAACTTTGTTTTTTTCTGTTATTGCAGCAATGTGGAGCTGATCTCCGACCAGTTTGTCATGGTGAATCTTTTAGATGCTATCGTGAGCCAAGTAATGATCGTTCTGAAGGAAAAGAGTATTCCATTGGTTCATGAAGTACCTAATCAAATCAAAATGCTAGATCTTATTGGTGATCAGATTAGGCTTCAGATAATCTTATCAGATTTCTTGATCAGCATTGTGAACCATGCACCTTCACCAGATGGTTGGGTGGAAATCAAAGTGTCCCATGGGCTCAGGATGATACAGGATGGACATGAATACATTCATCTACAGTTCAGGTACACTTTGGGTGATTCTCGACCAGTTTAAATGATACAATTTAGCAGGCTATATGCGTTGAAATTGAATTCAGGTGATTTTAGACTTGTTTTCCTAGTTAGTTTTTATATAAGCCAAATAGACCAATCCAGAAGTGTATGGGTCAAAATAACCACCTTTTGTTTCAAGAAAATCTTAATTTTATGACCGGTGTTAACCCCAAATATGAAACAATAAGACTTGTGCCTTGTGGTGCTTCTGTACGTGCATCTTATTTCAAAATAATGTCAACTGCCTTTTTGATTATTAATTAGAGAGATAATTTGCTTTTAAGTAATAAACATCAAGTCCTAGATCCTGTTTACCCTAAGAATCTTTGCTAACACATCAATTGGTTTAAAAGTAGCCAAATATATTTTTGTAACGCGTAAAACCTTTTATATCATTCTTCTTCTAAAATCGTCTATTACCAACAGGTTGATCTAATTTGACATGTTATTTCAACCCGCAAGACCCACCCATTTAGCAGTCCTCATTAACTTTTTTGTTCCTGCAGAATGACTCACCCTGGCCCAGGGTTACCTGCAGGCATCATCACAGACATGTATGAAGAAAGAAAAAATCACTGTACCCAAGAAGGACTTGCACTCAATCTTTCTAGAAAACTTCTTCATATCATGAAAGGCCATGTCCATTATGTTAGAGATGACAGCAAGTGTTATTTTCTCATTGACATACAACTTAAAACCAGGAATTAAAGATTTGAAGACGAGTTTTCAGCTGCCTTATGTGAAATTTTGGGTGCTTGAGTTTGTATATATATACAGAGAGAGGCTTTTAATTTTCACTTCAGCTTTCACCATGTTAATAGATCAGTTTTGTGCCAATGGTACTTGAGTTTGCATGTATGGAGGTTTTTAATTTTCACTCCAGCTTTCACCATGCTGAAATTCAGTTTTGTGAGTCTTGACATAAACCCTGTTTGCGTAGGGACCAGAAGGGCCAAATTGTATGCACTACGTTATCTCACCCTACATTTTATGCTGGAGGTTATTTCCCACTAATCTACTAAACTCAATTGTAAAAATCTTCAATAAAAATTGATATCACCACCATCTCTGTTATCCCTGTATCTTCGCACATCTTTCTCTGACATCTTTGCACATCTTTTTCAGATATAGTAGTCAAAAGGAATATCATTCAAGATTGACTTTGTTAACTTTTGGAATTAAATATGCATCAACACTTTCTTTCAAGTCAAAAATACACTTTGAGACGCAAAATTACTAACAAGGCACCTGCAATTTTCAAAATTTTAGTGCTACAAGGAAAGCCTTTACTACATTTGCAGGCTTGCAGCATCAGATATCAGTTATCACAAAAATTAAACGTTTCAAACCATCACCATAAGAATCTAATTTGACCAAAAAGGTCAAAATCCAACTCTTTAACCTGTTGCATACGGGATCATGGGACCACTATTTTCTAAAAGGGAAACACAATCAGCAAATAAAACAACACTGATGGAATTTATAATACATATTTTAATACATCAGGTACAGGTCATTACAGCAAAATGATGACAGTTTCAAATATAAAGGGGCTTTCTACAAGAAACAGATGTTCCTCTAAAACATGAAAAACCTGCTCACGACAACTAGAAATAGTGGAGCAAAACACAAAACAAAAACTTAATAATTAAAAAAGTTCCCAAGTTCAGTTCCCATTAGTTTTTAGTCAATAACTAAATAAAAAACACATGAAAAGTCAGATCTACCCCCCAACACACGCTATACAGTCGCCACAAAACACATAAACTTGTGTCCAGGCAATTATCGTCATCATTAAAAGCCCGAATAAAACAGGAAAACCGTTTCCAAAATGAAGAGGTGAGTGAACAGAAGATTTGACCGATTTACATATTAGCAAAATGGCAAACCCCGCCTGTACATTACTATCATTCACCTCTTTCAAACGACTTTTGATCATTGAATTTCTTTTTTTTTAACTCTTATCTTTTCAAAAGTAGAGAAAACCCACACCCTTGTTTCCTTTTTAATGAGATTCTCTTAGTACTCTATACACGGTATGTACTGATGGAAGTCAGCAGTCTTTGGTAAATATTATTATTTTAAACAGTTTAGCAAGACTGCTGGCTTCACCTGCTGTCAGCTCCGCTCAGTTGCACCGGGACCTGCACCATCTTTTGGAGGGCTACCAGACGAGTCACCTGAGTCTGAACCATTTGACCGATGCATTTGAATATTCAACACATTTGATGACAAAGGTTCCTGTAAGATGGCAAGGATACATATAAGTAATTTAATCTTCATTTTCCATGTGTGGGGCAGCTGGTTGGGTACCAGTTCAAAAAGGATTCGCGTCAGAAAGAGGTATATTTAGCAAAGGTTGGGTTGGGTTGGGTTGGGTTGACCCAAAGCACCTTTTGTCTATTTAGTTTTTAACAAATAACTAATGCATTAGGTATGGTTGCAAAAAACAATATCGCTACAGCAGTAACAATCTAATCACTGAATGGAGGGATTTTTGAGGTCGTATGCGTTGAAAATACACCATTTTCCATATCCTTTCTTAGCAAAACTTTTTGTTTGACCAGTTTGAGATGAACAAAAAAACACCCCATTCATGTAAACTATTTTGAATAAGCATTTTACCTGATCAATAACCTCTGAGCCCTCAGAATGGAAAAGAATAGGACGGCAACGTTTATCTTCATTCATCAAGCTAGAGTTCTGAAAGTGAGTCACAAGTGCCATCTTTCCTTGAATTCTTGCGTAAGCCAAGGAAGCAACTTTTTCACTGTTAAATTTCTCCCATTTTTTCCCATTGAACGCCTACACAACAGTTACAAATAGATATATAAGTTTGTAACTATATTTAAGACCCTGTCGAATTTAAAAGGTCAAATATGGTCAACCGTAAGGTGGAAAATACCTGGTAAAATGGGATTATGTGAGTTGGAGAAAGCATGTTGATAAACGCATAGCCGACATTGCATTTGTTCTGCAGCAAATGTTGAGAATCCGTCATGTTTACCAAACTAAGGCAGAAAGGGGGGAGTGTATCACATAGAAAGAAATTCTTAACAAAAATAATACCTTAAAATCAATTGGCAAGTACAGGAAATCATAAGTTCCACTATGATTTTCATCAATTGCAGCAAGCAGCATCTTTGAAGTATACCTGGAGTACCAAAGGTACAGTCAAAATGAAATCATTTAGTGTCAAAAAACAATCAAGTTCGGATCTTTATGCGCCAATCAAATTGTAAAGTGTAAGGGTGTTCATAAAGCGCTGAAACTGGCCGAATGAAGCAAATCGGCTGGTTCAGCCGGTTTAAGATTTCTATATGGTGCATGGTTTACAGTTGGAAAACCAGGTTTAAGTGTTAAATGATGTTGTGCAACTTTTGGAAGCAGTCAGTAACATTTATTATTTATATATATTTTCATTTATGGAATATACATAATGTATATGTACAAAATCCATGTAAAACTTTCATTTTTTCTAATATAATATGTTTTGGGGAAATAAAACTGTTTAAAGCGCTAAACTAAACCATTTTGACCAATTTGGCTAGTCAGGCATACCCAACCTACCCCATCGGATTAGCAGTTCGGCCCATGATTTTCGTTAAAACAAAATGGTGAACACCCCTAGCAATCTGTAAGTGCCAAGACAAAATTTGTCTTACTTGTTAGGAATGTTTTTAATCATCAAAGTTGTTCGACTATCTTCTCCGCTTGTGATTTTATCAAGATCAAGCTGAAACTGCTTCTTGCTATCAGTTTGATTTCCATTTTGGTCGACACGCCGGTTCCGTCCACGCTCACTCATACTTTCTGCAATTGTTGCTCCGAGCCCTGCGTAAGGCCCACCACCAAGAAACATAGAACTTACCCTGGGAGAAGACATGGCGCTGAAACTTGGAGAACCATTTCCAACCGACCCACGAGAACCTAAAAAGCCTCTATCAATATGACCTATACCTACACCCCCATAAGCAGGTGAGCTCATGAACAATGTTTCAGGAGACTCATGATAATGACCGAAGTGCCCTTCAAACGGAATCCCCGATGGAGCAGATCCAACATGATGATGTTGATGAAGCAAAGATCCATGACGCCCTGTGATTGGAAACCCATGGGTAATACCGGGTGGGACCTTGGATGTCGTAAATGGATGACCCATGGATGGTGTTCTAAAACCATGGCTGGGTCCTTTGGGCTGGTCTGTTAATATACTGGGACTGGGATTGGGACTACCCCACAAAAATTGTGGACCAGAGAGTGTTTCAATTCCTGAAGCGGTTGAGCTAGAACCACCAAAAGAGGACCGGGGCTCATTTAATTGACTCAATATGGAGTCTGGAAGTGAATGAGATTGTTGAAATGAGGTACTTTGGTCAAGATGGTTACGATTATTTCTTCCATGGTCCTTACCAATTGGTGCTATCCTGGCTGGTTGAGGGTGCAAGATTGAAGCCAGACCAGGTAAACCATTGCCAAGAGAGGGGCTCACTGAGCCAAGGACCGGTGACTTGCTTACACTTTGTAGAGGACTGTGTTCAATTGGGCTGCCAAATTGTGGCCAGATACCTGCTAAATGAATTACATTTAATATTTTGTAATGTCAACTAAAAACATACTTTTTTCAGAGAACAGGACTTAAGAACAAAAGTTGGTCTCACCTGGAGGAGAGCTGGCAATCGAGGGGCCCACTTGAAGTCGAAAACTTCGAGCGTCATCTTGGTCAAATTCTTGAGTTAATTGTAACATCAGGCTAAAATTAAAAAAAAGCAGAAAAAAAACATTATGATCAATGATCATCAAACACAATATAATAATTGCAAGATACAGACAAATAAAGAAACAATATCAGCATGATTCAACAATTTGGGATAACGCAAATAAAAGAAATGCCAACTAAATACAAAACTAGGTCTGTTTCGAGAAATCTGCTTATCCCAATGATGCTCAATTCAACCCCAACTCGTAAATCAGATCAATCAATTATGCTGGACTTCGTCTGACCCCCATGTATAAGAGTTGCTTCACTACAAAATAATATGTTACCTATTTGAATTATTGAAGTGCTATTTGAACTATCATGGTGATATACCAATGTTGCCTATTTTACGGATTAACCTTAAATAATGTGAGTCCAACAGACACTTGTCTAGGACTCTTATTCATAGTTCCTTAGAAATTCATAGAATGCAACAATGAAGGCAGGCACCAACTATAATTGATGAAACCAGGAGGATTTGTCAATTCTTATAAAAATCCCACTGAACGTTACTCCTAAAGCGTCAAGCAATAAATCATCGTTCATAGTGTGATCATCCAGTTGTTTTTCACTCTTGATTTTATGATCAAACAAAAGTAACCAAATTTTTTATAAGTCATGTACGGCACTAACAAAACCAACCAAAACACGTTAAAGTTCCTATATCCAACATCTCCCAATTTTAGAAGAAAGTAACACTACTCATACAGAAAAATAAATATGAATAATTTTGGATAAATCTTTTAGGAATTTATCAAAAATTAACCATCAAGAATCTTGTCATCTACAAATGTGGAAAACGTGTATGAAAGGACATTGGAAAATGACACATTAAGGGCACCTTTTTGCTTATTTTATTAAGCAACAAAAATGTGTATACTTACTTTCGCCGGGCTCCACCAGGGCGACTAGGTTCAAGTTTTATGCGTTTCCCAGCTATGTCACTCCTGTTTAGAGATCTAAGGGCTGCTTCTGCAGCTCTAACATCATAATACTCAATGAACTTATGGTGTCGTTTATGTGGTGTCTCCCTTATCTGTTATAATGCAAAAAGATCCCACAAAGTTAAAGTTTTTTTTACAGGTTACCCCATAAAAGAATAAAAATGCATAAAAAATATATATAACAAAAAAACAACAGCTTTCGCAAGAGCAGGCATTTAAATGAAAGAAACAACTAGTATATGCTTCTTATCGCCTTTGAAATTTTTACAATTTGTACCAAATCCCTTTCTTAGCAGAATCTATTGTTTTAGCATGTCTATAGTATAGATGGTTCAAACAAATAATCATCCTTTTAGCATCAGAAGGGGCATTGGAGAGAGAAGGAAATTACCTCTTTAACCTCACCATATGCCCCAAAGATTTGAAGAAGATCTTCACATGAAACTGAAGGATCCAGATTAAAAACAACCAAAGTTCCTTGATTTATGTCTTTGTCTGACGGGTTATCCTAATACACATGAAAAACAGATGAAAAGATGGATTACATCAACTTCTATGATGAAGAGAAAGGAAAAGAAAAAAGAAAAAACAAATATAAACCTTTGGAATCGAGTAGTGAATGTCTAGCTTCCTTCTTCGTAATGGCTTATTCTGTAAAGCGCGCATTGCTGTTCGAGCAGCACGGATGTCATAATAAGATATCATTACAAAGCCCCTGTGTTTACATGCTGTGTATAGAGTTCTAATATCGCCGTATTGCTACAAGGTAAACAAAATAATGTTGGTAAATAAACATCAAATCACAAGAACTACAAAGAACGGGGAAAAAACTCAGAAAGCCATTTGGTGTTTCAGTAGTACGAAAATAAAATCTTGAAAATTCTAGGAAATCAGAATCTTTTCAGATAGCTCAATAAATGCACCCACTTTTGTGACTCATTAAACTTCTATAATTTCTTCACCTAGCATCTGCCTAACACATGTAAAATGCTATAAATAATGTCAGTTAAATTACCTAACCAACAATATCTAGCTTTTCAATGCAGACAAATTATACTTCTATAACATGCACAAACGAACACTATAAATTGAATGGAGCAATTCCATCCGAAGCACGTGGTCAGTTTTTTCATCAATGTTTTTGCTTTCTCCATATTAATTCGCAAAATATGGACGGACCCTCCCTGGACCCTGCGAACGCGGGAGCTCTTTGCAGCACCAGGTATGCCCTTTTTTTATATTAATTAGCAAAATAATGCAATAGGCTAATGGTTGACTTTTCAAACCAATGATACGTAGCCTTTTGTAGCAGATGAATGATACAAAAATAAACAATAAAGTTTGCAAATGAGTAATTGCGTACACAGAACATCAAAACTATTCCCACTATTTTCCTTTCAATCATGCTTTTTAGTTAACTATAGTTGCTAACATTTTCACAAGAGTGACCTATGCCCCACAAAAAAACAAATCAAATAGTTAAAAAGTTGTGGCTATACTATAGAGATATGTCAAGATCTACCCAAGGGTGGTGTGTTACCTTTATTTTTGTCTAAAAAGCATAAAAGGCCCCAATTATACCATAATTGACAGCAAAAATTACAATAATGATAAGCCAACAAAATAGGACTAGAATTAAGTAATTAGCTACCTCAAACAAAGTTCTGAGTTCTGAATCCTCAACATTACTGTTAATATTACGCACAAACAAAGTTCTTGATGGATGCTCTCCATATGGGTGTTCTCCAGCAACCGTCCCCGCACCATTTGTGATATTGTAGTGGGCCAGCCCGTTGCCGATCACCCCATCACCCAAACTCACCTTTGATATACCCAAATTCAAGTTATCCATATCAGATTCAAGCTCCATACCACCTCCACTTCCAAAAAGATCATATTCTTCCAACTCCTCTGCACGGTTGGTGATAGCATTGAGGTCAATGCCGTCAATTACACCAGCTAAAAGCTCGTCTTCATCAGGTAACAAGTTTCCAATTGCATGCTCAGTAATATTTTCTAGCAAATCATTGCTTTCTAAGGGTTGAAAATCATTTTCTGCAGTATTAGGTATCACTGCATTTCAAATAAATAACATTGTAATTTTAGCAGTGATTATAAAATTATGTTGGCGAGTTAACAAAGGTTAGGAAAACTTCATTTTAAAGAGGGTAAAACGTACACTTCTCATGGGGCAAAACTGGTAATGAACTTGAGAAAAGGGTGGTATCACTTGAGGAATCATTATAATTATCAGATCTGGTTAGCATGTCCTTTGCCCCACTTCCAACGGCTTTCGAATAATTCATTGATGTCAGTTTTGAGGGACCTGCCATAAAAATAATATTTTTCAACAAGTCAATAATTATTGCAAGATAAGTAAACAGATAGTTAGAGGAAATTTAAAACCTACCAAAAGGAAAATGCTGTGAAGAATGTTGCATTGTGAAACACTTCTGTCATAAAAGGAAGTTTAAGTCAAAAGCATCAGTCTATGCCAACAATCAAACAAACTAAGCTCTCTAATAACATAATTAGTATTCTAAATCTAAATTTATTACTGCAACTTCAATAAATAGTTTCAGATTTTTGGAGTAAAAGAAATTTTAATTTTAATTTTCTGATACATATTGCCTGATCTGATTAACTATGCAAGCATCAATACTCAGTTTCAAATAGCACACTGAAACAAGCCCTAACTAATAACGATCATCAGCCACAACAAGGTACACAATGCTTACACACGCAATAATCTGCAAAATCTTTGCATATATATAATTACAAAAGGAAGAAAACTTATAAAGATCATGAAAAAGTAGTGTAGAACTGATCTCTAAATCCCCATTAATAACCACTAATTGCTCAAATTCACAACAAAATCACACCCAATTGTACGATCCACA
>BJCN01166273.1:0-10904 GCA_018326445.1 Flaveria brownii
GTTATAAGTATTTATGTGTTTTATACATGTGTGTTGTCTCTCTCTACCGATCTGGATAGAGGAAAGACTTGCCACCACCTACCCCTCCCAGACCCTGCTCTCGAGTGGGATATACTGGGTTTGTTTGTTTGTTTGTTTATACATGTGTGTTGTCTGCCTTATATTATGTTTGCGATTGCGATTGTTATTTGATTTCGTTAGTGAGTCGGGGGTTTCTTCGGAAGCAGTCTCTCTATCTCCCAAGATAGAGGAAAGATTCGTCACCATCTACCCCCCCCCCCCCCCCCCGACCCTGCTCTTGAGTGGGATTTACTGGTTGTTTGTTTGTTACAGGGACCGTAGAGTCCCTAATATAATACCTCTACCTACTATAAATTGTTTGTTGGGAATATATTCCAGTGGTAAGCGTATTCTTTTCTTTTAACCTGATACATGATTTTCAATCCTACATTACTTTTACGAATGATTATCAGAATTATTCATATGGTATAAAAAAGAAAATAACTCACAAGCAAAGTCGGTGCAGAGGAAGCTCCATATATTCTGACAAACATGCGCAGGATATTAAAATTGTTCTCCAAAACATCATCCTACATCAGACAGCATTTATGATTACAAGCAGTTAAAGAGGTTACTGGAATAAAGTTGTAGTGTGAATGAGAACCCATGACTAACCTCATAGTCAAACCTACAGCACGCATCATGTACATTAGAACATTGTTGAAAGTTAATGCCACAGTAAAGTTACAAGAAGGCAAATCGTTTCGCTAGGGACAGTACTAACAAGTAAAAGTAGAAAAAGTTTTGATAAGGGACAGTACTGACAAGTCATCAGATATTTCAACTAGAAATTCAGACACTGAAAGGAATTCCATATGTGTTTCATTGACCTACACAACAAACAAAAACACCAAATTAGTCATTTAGTCTAGAATGATGTGACAAATTATGCTACCAATTCATTTACCTCTTCGCCGTTCAACTGGTACAAGAGAAGATTCAGCATCCGATAGTCAAAGGACTTCAAATGAATTGCTTTCATAACGTCTTCTACTTGAATCTGAGTCATATAATTTAACCTGTTACATGTTATTTTAGGAATTGAAGACAACCATCAACATTACATCTGTTACCTCCTGTTTTCTAGTTAAGGCACAACAGAGCTTTCTTTCTAGAGCCCAGTATTCTTCCCCACACTTTAACTCATTTCTTATCCTGAAATTATCAGAAACAAATAAAAAGGTACCAAAGGAAATGGGAAACAGAAACATGTTTTCTAACCTATCTGTAATTATTCCAACGCCCTCCAGTAGAACAGCAAGCTTCCTGAATGTGAGATCTGAAGTTTCGCCAAATGGAAGTTGCACTAGTTTCTCATTTCTGGTGTCCAACTGCACATATTAGGAGGCATTCATCGAGCTTTCAGGGATTTGTGAGATGTGGTGCTGAAGACCATTAACATTTAAGCAATGTTGCACATTTACATCAAGGTATAATATATGAGGAAGTGGAGGAATCCAAAATTACTATTTGGGTGAGAATTACATATTTTCATTCCGTATCAAAAGATAGGATACCTGATAAATGTAACTCTCTGTGAAGGAAAGCAATGGTAGGTATTTGAATATAGATTCTGCACTGTTAGCATCCATTTCATGGAACATGAAATATGATCTGCACTGTTCAATCACATGTCAACAAAAATAAATTAGACTTTAGATAAAGCTTGAGAGCATAAAACTGAAAAAGAAAAAAACATCTTTCTATAGAATTCCAGATCTGCAAATGAATGATAGCAAGTAGGTAATTCATACGAAATCTTCTAAAGTTGAATTTGCTCGTTGCATTGAATCAAGTGCCACCGCTGCCACATCTTCACAATCAGTTTGTAATAATCCTACACTCTTGCCATTATCACAATGATAAGATAACGAATCATCAATGGAAACATGGCCTGCAAAAGGTTAATAAATCATTCTCTCCCGTACATGAGTCATTAAAGTTATTATTTTCTGATATTAACAAATACTGAAAGCTAGAAACCAAGTTCAATGTATAATTAAAAAAAACACAAGGAAATATATTGTAAATAAAAAAGAATAAGATTTCAAGTATGTAGAATACTATATATTGAGAGAGTAAAGAGACTAGAGATCCTACTATATAAGCAACACAATAACTTTGAAGAAAAAACAAGGCTGCTAGCATTTTCTTATTTCAATTTTCAGTTATCTTTGCTTTGTGATTATTTGATAGCTTCCTTGACAAACATGGAAGGAGCTAAATTAAATTCTTTTGAACTAATATACTGCCTTTTATTATAGAGAAGAAGATATGATTTTCCAAAGTGGTAGCAATGAACATAAGAAAATAAGCTAGTTACTACATGAATGCAATAGTGATTTCAAGTTGCACTAGACCTTTGTCGTTAAGCTGGCATAATGCTTCGTCAAGAAATGCAGAAGAAATCTATAGATAAAATGCCACAAGCAGTTAAAGAATCTTTAGAATTTCTTATACTAAAAGAAATTAAGAAAAAATACAAACCTTAGGAAAATGCTCAGAAATCAATCTGCATTTTTGGTTCATATCTAGTTCACCACATGGTTGCATCTTCAACATCACATTTCCAAACCATAAAAGATCAGAACTTCTTTTAGCTCAAACCCAAATTGCAACATTGAGAAATTTGATAATGCATTTGCAATAGATAGTGGAGACAGATCATGTTGGCATATAATTGAATTCAAGTTATCCAATTAAACTACTTCCTACACATCTCTTAGAATTATATAGGCTATTTAGCTTTTAATGTATAGCATCACATCTATAAGCTTGCCCTACTTTAACTCCTGTTTGTGATTGGGGAAAAAACGGTTGTTTCCAAATATTGAAAATATCATTTTTTTTTATTAGTAGGTGTGTTAACTAGAAAATGCCAATAGTTTTAGAAAACAAATTCTTATCTGAAGTCCCTTCTTCAACTTAGGACGGCTTCACCACTCATAATATCGTGTTTGTTTACTTACTTTTTCATCCTCTCATAATTATACGGTTTTATATATCTATTCCACATCATCCTTCTCATATCATATCCTTTCACTATCTTCTACTTACTTTTATTCTCCATCTACTTTCTATTCTCTCTTTTCTTAATCGCTAGCTAAGCCACCTCCAACATTTCATTGTCTTCTATTCCATACACAATTGTTTTCTAGCCTCCCTTCATCTCCTAATTATTTGAGTGTAACAATCATTTTTTATTGTTAGTCCAAATGTTGCTTACCCAAATTGAATGCATAATCAGTGTTAAAGACCGATTCTAGATGGTCAATCTCCCCTTTGAGCGGGTTAGACTCAAAGGAAACAAGGATAGGAACAAAGACATTTTTTGCCACAATATTCCTTTCTCCATTTAAATAAAAAGCAACATGCTTAGATACAATCAAAGAAATACAACTAATACTTGAGAACATGGCTACCGAACTAATAGACAAGTGGGGCAGTAATGGAAACATGCATGCGTAAAGAAAGAGTTCATGGGATCATGGTTGACTTGTCGTTGGACTTTTATTCCTTGAATCCGTTTGGTAACTTCGTACGTCTTTTGGGTTGGGTCTGACCCATAGCTTGGTACCGTTTGGGTGGTATCATTCCTAACCATGTCTTTACAAGAAGAAATGAAAACACCATGGAGGTCACTATTCGACTCTCCTAACGACATTTGGTGTAGTCACAATAGGTCACCACTCGCGCCTTCCAGCTAGACGTTCACGCGGTGCCTCCAACAGTAGTCCTTCTAACAAGAGAATTGGTGAACGAACCCCACAAAAACCATAACTTGAAAATAAAGATGTTTATGGTGTAAAATCTTGATGATGTTATTGAATATCAAAGCCCCGTTATATAGGGCAGATTACAAGCATATATATAGAAGATATAAGCACAGCTAATTGCACCAGAATTATCTCTAATAATAATACATATCTATTCCTAAATAATAGATAAAGTCGGTTGGCTAAAACACCCCCGCAGTTTGAGTGGGCGGAGGACAAACGCTCAAGCTGGATCAAAACGACTGAAACATTTGTCGAGATAAGCCCATGGTAAAGATGTCCGCAAACTGATGTGAAGAAGGGATATGAAGAACACGAATATGAACAACCCGAACTTTATTCCGAACAAAATGAATATCAATCTCTATATGTTTCGTCCTCTGATGTTGCACCGGATTATTAGACAAGTAAACCGCTGTGACATTATCACAATAGACGACCGAAGCCTGACGCAATGGAGTATGAAGTTCAAGTAATAAATTCCGAATCCATGTGGCTTTCGGAACAGCATTAGCAACCCCGCGATACTCGGCCTCAGCGCTGGATCTAGAAATCGTAGGTTGACATTTAGAGGACCAAGAGATAAGATTATCTCCTAGGAACATACAATATCCAGAGGTTGAACGTCGAGAGTCAGGACAACCACCCCAATCGGCATCAGAATAAGCCACCAATGAGTGAGAACTCGATTTGACAATGCGTAAACCGTAATCAATAGTCCCTTGTAAGTAGCGAATTATTCTCTTCATGAACATAAAATGAGGGTCCCGTGGTTCATGCAGAAAAAGGCAAACCTGTTGAACAGCATAAGACAAATCTGGCCTTGTGAATGTAAGATATTGTAGAGCACCAGCAAGGCTTCTATATAAAGTTGGGTCAGAGAATAATGGTCCATCAGTAGCACTGAGTTTAAACGATAAGGTCGACCGGTGTCGTACAAGGTTTACGAGATGACATAGAAGCACGAGCAATAATATCCCTTGCATATTAATCCTGAGACAGAAAAAGACCATGCTTGGTCTGAGTAACTTTAATCCCCAAAAAATGATGTAAACGACCCAAATCAGTCATAGCAAACTCTCGTGAGAGTGTATCAATAATGTCACACAACAGACGATCATTGGATGCTATAAGAACAATGTCATCCACATAGAGAAATATGCAATGTTAGGCATCCCGATTATATTTAAATAATGACCGATCACAAGTGCTACTCTGAAAACCATGTGATGTAATAAAAGTAGCAAATCAGGTGTACCAAGCCCGAGGAGCCTGTTTGAGTCCATAAAGGGACTTCTTTAACTTGCAAACATGGTGTGGAAACCATTTGTCATAAAATCCCGGTGGTTGATGCATATAAACTGTTTCATATAGGTCCTCGTGTAAGAATGCGTTCTTGACATCCAATTGATGAATGGGCCAAGACCGTGAGGCAGCAAGAGAAAGAACTATCCGAATAGCAGTCGGTTTAACAACTGGGCAAAATGTCTCATCACAATCAATACCCACTGTCTGTGAATTACCATTGACCACCAAACGAGCCTTGTAACGTTCTAACTACCCATCAGACTTAAATTTATGGCGAAAAAACCACATGGCATCTAATGACAGGACGGTCCAGAGGCCGGGGAACTAGCTCCCAAGTTTCATTCTCCTGTAAAGCCGTAAATTTGGTTTGCATAGCTTTCAACCAATTAGGATCAGTTAAGGCTTTCGAGTTAAGGCTTTCGAATATGTGGTAGGTATAGGAGATAAGTGGTGGTGTGAAGAGTGGTTGAAGAGTTATCACGAGATTTTGAGCGGGTTGTCATGGGATGAAGGTTGCTTGTGATGAGGGCTGATAAGTGGGCTGCTGAGTAGGATTCGGAACTGGTAGTAGTATCGGGTTGGGTGCAGTGGTTGTTTAGGAAGGTACGGTTTGGATAGGTGGAGGATGTGGGCGTCTGGAATAGGTAATGGGACAAGGGTCGGTCACGCTAGGGGTAAGACGAGGGTGAGAAAGCGATTGTTTGAAAGTGAATCCGATGGGAGGCGGATCATCCAGGAAATTGTAGGAAGTAGAAGGTTGGGGAATGGGGTAAGGAAACACATGCTCATCGAATGTTACATGGTGCGAGATGTGGACCTTGCCCATAGTGGGTCAAAACAATGGTACCCATGGAAATCGGGTGGATAACCAAGAAAAATATATCTCACAGACCGAGGAGTAAGTTTATGTGGTTGAGTGACAGAGGTGTTAGGGTAACATACACAACCAAACACTCGTAAGTGTTCGCACTCGGGATGACGTAGGTAAAGGACAAAGGTTGGGTTGTAAAAGTTGAGTCGTTTAGTTGGTAGTATATTATGAAGGTAGGCGGCTGTGTGAAGGGATTCAATCCAAAAGGTGGGTGGAAGATGTGCATGAATCAAAAGAGCACGAATTATATCATTGAGACGACGAATCATTCGTTTCGCGTCCATTTTGGGAAGAGGTTTGTGGGCAAGCGAAACGAAAAAGAAGGCCGTGTTGGTGTGCAAAATTTTTAAAGGCATGATTGTCAAATTCACCACCTAAGTCACATTGGAAAGTTTTGATTTTACGATTGAATTGTGTGAGTATTAGTTGGTGAAATTGAGCAAAGGTCGGGAAAGTTTCAGACTTATATTGAGGGTAGACCCACACGAAGTGTGAAAAATTGTCTATTAAAACCATATAATATTTATACCCAATTTTACTCATGATTGGGGAGGTCTATAAGTCGCAATGAATTATATCAAAAGGAGCAAAAGTAAATGTAGTAGATAAGTAAAAGGGCAATCGTTTACGATTAGAAAGTTGACATGAATTGCAAACATGAGAAACTTTGTCCTTATTACAATGAAAATTAAAATTGCGACTTAAAATATCTAAAACTTGGGCCCCGGGGTGGCCAAGACGGGCATGCCATGGACGGGTTGGTGAAGCAAGAAAGTAGCTTGAGGCGGCAGTTGAGGACATAGTTGTCAATAGCGAATAGCGGTAAATAGCGACAAGCTACCTATATGCTACGTAGCGAATAGCGGTAAATAGCGACCGCTATTTCGTGTTTAGCGATTAAGTAGGATAATATGTAAGAATGTTTTATATTCAATAAATAAGCATGTTTAGCAATAAAATAGTAGGAAATCAAAGCAAACACCCCCCAAAATAGATAAAATACTCTATTACTAATCATCTAAATCTCATATTTACCAAAAAAATAAAAAAAATTTATAAATGAAAAAATTCCACTATGCAGTCGCTATTTACAAATAGCGAGGGAGGGGCGCTACGCTACATAGCACGCTATAGCGGTCGCTATAGCCGCTATTGACAACAGGGGTTGAGGAAGAGTGAACGGATAAAGATCCCCGGTGCTATTATGGCGAGAAAGAATCCGCTTTGTTTTGAGATCCTTCAAAGAAAAACCAAATGGGTCAAATTCGACAGACACTTGATTATCACGAGTAAAACGTCTCACGGATATAAGGATTTTAATAATGTGTGGGTTGTAAATGACATGTGGCAAAATATAGGTGCGGTTAGGTAATGGATGAAAGCATGTTCCAGATCCTTTAATTGGTAAAGATTTGCAATTACCCACCAAAATATAACGAAAATTAGGAGATGAATCAGGGATTGAAAGTTTACTGGGATCATAAGTGACATGAGACTCTACGTCGGTACACATGATATCCGATGTCCAGGAAGAGGAAGATGGATTAACCTGCATATTGACAAAAGCAGCACTTAAGTCAGATGGGCACAACGCGTTATAAACTCCCTGTTGCGATAAGTAGGCTGGAAACCTAGCATAAAGGGCCTGCGTTGGGGAGGGAGTCGGTTGGTGGGCTTGCTGATTGGGCCGCCAGGTCTGTTGAGTCGGATATGGGCAGGGTGGTAGAGTCCACCAGGCCCAGTTGGGGTAATGACTAGACCATGGTGGGAACTGTGATCTACCACCACCCCGACCTCTTCCACCACGCCGATTAACAGAACCACCCTTGCCTTTGTTGCCGCGACGGTTGGATGCAGAGTTGGTCAGCAGGCTGATTGTTGTTGTGTTGAGATTGAGAGGGTTGGGATGGGACGACTGTTGTGGCTAGAACAGTGGATTGGGATCCTTTTTGAGCTTCAATCCTCAAGACTTCATCATTGAGCATGGTGATGGCCTGATCCCAGTCCACACCTTGCTGATTTATCAAGGAAGCAGTAGTGTTGTATTCCACAGGAAGTCCCTAAACGAGTTGAAGAACCAACTGTGATTCAGAGACTGGTTGGTCCACATCTGCTAATTGGTTCGCCAAATCAGTCAAACGCTGGCAATAGTCTTCAACCGAGGAGCAAGCCGTAAGGGACAGGTTACAGAACTTTGTCTCTAGCGCTGCAGCACGAGCCTTTTTGTTGCTGAGGAAGATCTTCTCTAACTTTGACAAAGCAGATCGAGCCATGGCCTTGGTATCCAGAATACGAGTCAAGAGTTCGTTTGAAACAGTGCTATAGATCCATTGTAAGACCAAAGCATCACGTTCTTTCCATACCTCGTATGAATCGAATGTGGAGGCTGGAGATGCTTTATCGTTGATGTGATCAGAGACCTTGTATGCAACTGTGTGGAGGCGAAATAACTTAACCCAGGTGGAATATGTGACTTTTGTTCCATCGAGGGTCCGGATTTTAGTTTGGATGTTTGTCACGGAATAGGCTGGGTGCAGGGGAGAGGGTTTGTTTGACAGCTCAGCAGTTTCTTTGCCTGCATCTTTGGTCATGGCTGGTACTCGGATGAATCCGGCAGGGAAGGGAGAAACGAATCGGAAAAAAATTGAGGAGAGGGAAGGCATTTAGACCTGTAGCTCTGATACCATAAAAGATGTTTATGGTGTAAAATCTTGATGATGTTATTGAATATCAAAGCCCCCTTATATAGGGCAGATTACAAACATAAATATAAAAGAGATAAGCACAACTAATTACACCAGAATTATCTCCGATAATAATACATATCTATTCCTAAATAATAGATAGAGTCGGTTGGCTAAGAGAAAATGTATAAAGAATTTGTGCAATTCTTTCATTTGTACAAAAGGCATGGAAAGGTTCCATCTGCTGTGTCGTTGGTTTCACATGGGGTGGACAATGGGCACACTTTAAAATCATGTTTGAAGGGCCATTAGGATATCGGTTTGGCAATAGTGTTACACAGGACATTTCCCAACTTTGAGGTGTGGCACAGTTTTTATGTCGGTAGTGTTATTAGCAGTGGTGGTGGTGGAGGAGGAGACGGTGCTGGGGATGGTTTTGGGGCTAGCAAGAGTCGATATGGTTGGTTTAACGTGTAGATGGACGTTGTTACTATCAACGGATATCTATGATATTTGTGTGTGGTGAGAAGGATAGTGGTGATCTTGTCCATGTTGGATTAATCTTGATGGATCATGAGGTTCGAGCTTCATATTCAGGTCAAACGGGGTCAAGTCAGGTCTGCATTGAGTCATTAGAATAAGTCAAATAGACATGTGTTTGTTTAAAGTTTCTTGAGTCCAAGTCCTAGTAGTGGTAGGTTCCTAGAAGGAAGTTGTTTTGTTATTTGACTATTTATGTACGTCTAAGACTCTAAGTTAATGAATAAACAAGAGTGAGTTTAGCAGCAGTATATATTCATCTTCTTTTATGAATAAACAAGAGTGAGTTTAGCAGCAGTATATATTCATCTTCTTTCTATCTGTACTTGCGTTTTTTGAGTGTGTGTTTGGGGCCTGATCCTGCAGTCCATGGTGGCAGTGAGGCAGTCAAAGTGGAACTTAGATAGGGCAGCGATGGTTTCTTGTAGCTAGCCGATTCTGTCAACCAAAGCCATGTAGCCGTCTTCGAAACTTAAGCACGAGAAGGCATTGTAGTAGGCAGAGGCATGATGATCGAGAAAGAATGCACCAATGTTAGAAACCGATTCGAGATGTCTCCCAATAGGACCCTTTGAGTGGGTTAGAGTCCAAAGAATCATAGATAGCAACAGAGACAAGATTTGCCATGATCTCTTCTCTCTTATAACGAAAAAGTAACATATATACAATTAATGAAATGTAACTACCACTTGAGAACATGGCTACCGAACTAAGGGGTAAGTGGGACAATAATGGAAAAATGCACGCATAAAGAATGAGTTCATGGAAATAACGGAATCATGGTTGAATTGTCTTTGGAATTTTATTCATTGATCTGTCCTGTAACTTTATACTTCTTTTGGGTCAGGTCTGACCCGTAGCTTGGAACCAATGGATCGTAACAATCAGCTTAAATGTGATCCCGTAAATTCATTTTAACTTTGATTATACATGCATTTTTTGTTATATTGGTTGTTTTGTTAGAATCGAAAAGGTGGGAACGTATCCTCCCAATGTTGATCTATCCTGGCAAGTGTTTTGTTTCTTGGTTAAATTTCCATTTCAAGGCCTCAACATTGTTGTTCTTTATCCGTTTCTTGTTTATTCATATCGCTGATATTTATATCAATAACCAATATTAAAATCGTACCCCTGACGGGTGTTTAAATTAAACTACGGAATTCATAATAAAGTGACATTTTAATTGCAGTTAGCAAATAAGCGCTTCAAGTTGAGGGGATTAAGAATGGAAAGGAGGGAAGAAAGAAATACCATGAAAATGATGAAATTCGCAAGGAAACGGTTTGAATCAGCATTGGAAGAACCAACCGCGCCATCTGCCTGCATCATCAACATCATTTTCTGCACTTGTTCAAGCTCTTTCAATTGTTCCATCAGTTCGTTCGTGTGTGAACTCTCTCCTCCACAAATGAACCAGTACACCGTCAGTTTCCTGCATACACACAGACCAGGGTACTCGGTTAAATAGTGGGCAACTTGGTAAAATAATAACAAAGTTCTACGAGGATTCTGATTAGGTCTATATAATTAACCTAATTAGTAGGTAATTATTTATTTTTTAAGTTTTATGAGTGTTCTACCATTGCATTGCTGCCCACCACCACTATCGTCCCACCACCATTGCCGCCCACCACCACCGTCGTCCCACCACCACCTTCGTCCCCC
>BJCN01166280.1:0-15181 GCA_018326445.1 Flaveria brownii
CAGCTGGCCTTCAAAGTATGGCCGACAGTAGATTATAGTATAAGTATTTTCTGGTCCTTGTAACTAAGTTTTGAGTTGAACTTTGTAAACCTCTTTGTAAGGAACTAGAAGATCAATATACTTAAACCTTGAAAACCAACTGCTTGTGTATTGCTCTATTTTCTGTCTCATTTACATCTTGTGTTTCTAAGTTCTCTAAACTCATTCTTATCAGTTCCTCATTTGAATTGTTAACTGTTGAAATACCCTCTCCTCTTTGTGTTGTGTTGTACAAGTGCATAAGCCCTTCACCCGGTCCTGCAGAAGCATATGTTAATGTTTGTTTGAATCAAGTATTGTATGGTACGATGTAACTCAATATATATACATATGTTAATGTTTGTTTTGAATCAGGTTTTGAGTCAAAAGTCACATCTAAGCATTTTACGCTTCAGCTGGGATGTAACAATTGGTATTAGAGCAATTGGTTATAGAGAATTAGTTATTATTAGTAAATACCTAGACTATAACCATAAGATTATGTGATAACAATTTTTAGTATGGTTAAATGAATTAATAAAAATTTGTTCACGATTTCATGTAAACATATTTATGTTTAGACAATAATGAATTGTTTTATGATATCTATGTTTAGATAATGGTGGATTGTTTAATGAGCAAATATGTGAGCTATACATGACTAATATGTGAAAAATTTTGTGAACTTATTTGATTAGTTGTTTTAACTAGCAAATGTATGAATTAAAATTTTGTAAGAAGTTTTGCAGTTATGAGTACTTATAATTCTGAAACCACCATATTAAAACTAATTCTTCAAAACATTCGAACTCTAGCAACCATAAAGAACTAACACTAGAAATAGAGCCTCAAGCTAGCGTAGAAATATCCCAACCCGAGGCCAAGACCAATATAAAGCCGAAGTTTTTCATCCGACGTGCACCAGTAACAATAAGAGGTTATACAATTATGACCCCAAGGATAAGTGTACGACGTGGTAAGAAGTCTTCAACTAAGGATGTTAGAGAGTCAGAAAACAAAAACCCAGAAACCTTTCCCCTGACATCTGATATAACACCCACAACTCAACCTGGCAATTCTGAAACTGAAGAGAGAGGAATTAAGAGATAAACGTTAGAGGAATGTCATA
Source organism: Flaveria brownii (assembly GCA_018326445.1). Lineage (NCBI taxonomy): Eukaryota > Viridiplantae > Streptophyta > Magnoliopsida > Asterales > Asteraceae > Flaveria > Flaveria brownii. Next base: position 1,148 of record BJCN01166280.1, read on the forward strand.
TAGAAACTACTAGCTAGATCCCGAAGCGAGTTAAGAGGATACAATAAGAGATTCAGGTTATTGATGCTGATGCCAAGAAAGTGAAGGCAGACCACAAAAGTATCTTCACTAAGATATGAAACTGGGTTTGGGGAAATTAAAAATTTAGGAAACCTTATGTACTACGTAACTCGTTTAAATATATAGAATAAGGATATAAGGAAATATTTTGATTGTGACTAATTAAATATTATGTTTGAGTAAAAGTTAGTTATATTAACATAATTGATATATAGTGAAATATACCTCCAAGGAGGAATACTCAGCTGGTATGGAGAACTGTGCGTGTTGGATGACGAAGAACTAGGTTAGGAGAACAATCTCCACAAGTGAATCTTGCTATAATTGAGAATGAAAGAATTTCTCAAATTGTGACTCAAAAATTAGAAGCTGCAATACCTACATTAGTGGCTTAACTTCAACTAAACCTTAACATCTTTGTACCCCAGAATGTATTGCTAAAGTTAACAGATATAGGTCCTATAACTTAGAGACGAGATCTGATCTTGAGTCCTTACACATCTTAAAAGTTGAGTTCAAAAGAGCTGAAAATGATTACAAACTTAGAATAGAAGATTTAAAGAATACCATTTCCACTATTAAGCATGAACATACAAACTACAGGACTCAGATCAAAGACCTCATTATTAAGTGAACTGAATGACAGGTTGAGCTTGTGATCAACAAAGCCAGGGCAGAAAAATATGTTCTTGTAGAAGAGACCTTCAGGAACATGATATCCCCATCCTTGCATGCAAAAGTATGTTATCAGAACAAGCAGGGAATGGAATCTACTGAGATAGCTCCTCCACACACTATGCTATCTGTAAGATCTCCTAGGTGTGAAACTTGTCAAGATGAGCTTCCCTTCATAGACACCATTGAAGAAAAGAATGAAGAGGAGATATTGAAGGATCGGTCTGAGATGAGTGAAGAACATCACCCTAACAAGGGTCACTATTTGTAAGGCCCTGTTCCCGGGACGCTTACAGCTGGTTGATCATCACACAAAAACATACATTTCTATTAACTTTAATAAAACATCACATCAGAATCGATCAAAAGACATCTCATTTCATCATAAAAGCTTTTGCAATTTAATACATCATCAATCAATTACAAAAGATATATTATTGCATTACATCACAAAAGCATTATATGAATGAATGTCATCCAAAAGAGCTGAGTAGCCGCCTCGTGCCATCCTCAGCAACCTTACCTGTCAACTGGAAACACATAAAAAGTCAACGTTGCTGAGTGAGTTCTAGTTTTATATTTAAAACATACTTTACTTTCAATAAAACCTTTTTCTTTACTTTCATGCTATCACCAGATGGATTTCTTGAACCAGAATTGCCTAAGGCCGAACTGAAGGAAAAGATTAAGATGGAGTTATAGAAAAAACAAAAGCTTGAGGTACAAGATATCAAAGAACAGATCAGGAGGAAGAAACCCAGATCTAAAAGAAAGAAGAAAAGCCAGACTAAGTCTTCTACACCTAATCCAAACCAACCATCATCCTCAAAAGCTACATTAGAAACTCCAAAATAACAAACAATTCTCTACGAGACATGCAATTCAGATTGATACAACACATCTGAGTGTAAAAACACTAAGACTGAAACATACATATGTCCTTATAAGAGAAAGCAAAAACAACAATCAAGACAAAAGGATATGAAGTTCCAATCAAATCCTACTTTATCATACAAGCATCAGGGAAGAAGACCCAGACCTACTCCTTACTACTTAAATTATGACATGAAGAATCATACCACTTCAGAGTGTTGATACAACAACTCTCCAACATCACAACACAGAAGAGGTCAAACATCTTATCATCCATCAGAGTCATACTCACCAAGATCGGAGCATGAGTACTACAACAGACGTCATAGTTACTCTTCTCCTCGATCACATCGGCATGGGTATGATTTTAAACATTATGATATTCATGATTATTGGGCACCAAGACACTATCCTATGTCATACACATAACATAAGTATGATATATATAGGAATAATGATTGGTATAATGGCTATCATAGAAGATCACATCCATCAAATTATTATATTCATGATTATAATTCTTATGATGAATATGATCACATGCCCAGAAGAAACAAACATGATCAAGGACAAAGATCTTGTGCTACACCTCCATAAAACTTTCAAAAGCTAAATAGTCTAAACCAACCAAAAGATTTTCAAAATCCAAACAAACTCCTTTTGTTGAACAAACTAAAGTTGAGTCAGTTGGTTTAAAATCAAAAGAATGTTGGAGAAAGAAAACAACTTTAGGAGGTGAATTTGATACATCATCAGAAAAAGCAAAATCCTACACATATACCAGCAAGTCACATATAAAGATGCTAATGGACAGCTCAGGACAGGAATGGCCTAGGTTGAAATATCTAACTGATTTGCTAGTATGATAGGAACAGTTATAGAGGCCTACCAACCTAAGAAAAGTTAGCAGTGGATGATCCCTTCCCATTACAGGAATGTTCTTCCTGCTCATGATGTTTATGATGCAACTGAGCCAAATAGAGTAGAAATTAACCATGATTCAATGCAGGACATCAATCATTCATAGAAACTATGATGGCAATACAAGAAACAACTGATGTTTCATTCCATCTGCTTAGTCTGAGTATATTGCTACATGGACTAACTATTGATGATCTCTATTGAATTGATAACACACATGCCATTTATTTATTTTCACAAAACCAAAAATCCTAAAATTTAGAAAATCAAGAAAAGTCCAAAAATATTATTTTTGAATCTTTCTGCATTTACATGAGAAATGATAGTACACTCATCTACTATCTTCTGCATCTATTTTTCAAAATCAATAAAGACTGACAAGGCACTGTTTGATGTGTCCATACGCTCATCTTGGATTCAAGATAAATATATGTTTGTGATGAACTAAATTAATATGCATTATGGACCAAAATCATATTAGGGTTATTGGTAAGTAATGACTTTTTCAAGTGTTTGCTTATGTGGTTACCTAAACACACCATGCGAAAATGGTTTATAAATTTATCATTGATAAAAGCATCTGTTTCTCCTTTTTTGTATGTAAATACAAACCTAGAGTAAACATAAGGACAATTTCTGTTGTGCTGAGCACAGACCTAGTTGACCTTGCACTAAAAGTGTCGATGCATGCCGAAAAGGCAAAGAAAAGAATCCCAATAAGGGTCAACTTCCAAGGTGAAGTGTAAAATAATCATAACATGGATCAAATCCAAAACGAATCCCAAAGTGGATCATATCATGAGAATTTATACTCTAAGTAGCCTGGTTCAAGTTGTGATAAAGTGCCACCTTTCATTGCATGAGGAGGGTTATTCTTCCATTATTCTGAGCATAAGGTACTCAATTAGTATATCTAATCAAACCTAAACATGATAAATATCACAAAGTGTTGAAAATAGATCCTTGCATGAGTTTAAGTGGACAAACATACTTACAATCAACTTTGTTCTTTATCTATGTCTATTGAATCTTTAAACATTCTTAGATGTAGAGGATTTTAGATTAGTATGATCTTATTTTGAAGGTTTCATGCTTGTAAATATCATAATCTTGAAAAATCTAAAATTCCAAAAAGATTTATTATTTTAGTATTTTTCTTAGTCAGAACTAAATGTGTTATTGATTTAGGAGTGAAACTTCCATGCAATACCTTTAACGAGAGGATTTTAGACTTTTACAGGTGATGAATTGCATAACATGCATGAGTTTCTCATTCAGTTCAAGATGTTAAGTGAAAACTTCTAATTCCTTCAAAGATCTCCTGCGAATTGCTGAGAACTAAGAATCCTCCTTTTGGTGTCTCATACATAAAAGTTCCTCACCTTCCAAAGCTTTTGTTGAGGGAGAGTATATGTCAAGTTTGAAGATTATCTGATGCTTCTCCTTCACTTCTGAAGTTGAGATAAAGCTACTGATATTGCTACCTATACAATCCACTGTGTATGTAAATGGGTGTATCTTCAAGTCTTCAAAATAAGACTAGAAGATCAAGCTTATGAAACATCCATCAAGTGTCGAAACAAAGTTTTTATGTGTCGAAAAAAAGTCTATTTTTAATTGCCTTTTTCTAAAGCTGCTAAGAAGATGCTACCAAAAGGGGGAGAAAACTGCACTGCAAGACTGCACATCAATCAACATCCAATGGTTTGATAATCATGAGGTTTTGGCAGCATCATCTTAGGGGGAGTATTGTTGGACTATTTGAAGCTATGCTAAAAATATGATCAAAACAAAGAAAATATGGTCTTAGGGGGGAGTATTGTTGGGCTATTTGGCAATATGAGGTTTTGGCAGCATCGTCTTAGGTGGAATTTTGATCAGAAGATGATTACCAAAACCGACACGGTGAAGCTATGCTGAAAATATGATCAAAACGAAGGAAATTGACCAAAGTCAAACTTGATCAACCGTGATCATAGTAAATGGTCAACATCAGCGGCCGTCCCAAATGACGTCAGCACCCGACAGTCATGCATCAGCTATAGAGAATTTATTAGACTTAGAACAATATTTGTGTAATCTTTAGGGCTTAAATGTAATTTTATTCATTTTTGTAAAGAGTATAAATAGACTAAATGTAGTCATTTATACTCTAAGCAAGCGTGTAAGCACTAATAATAGAAAAGAGAGATAGAATTAGTCTAGTGAGAGAAATAATTAGGTTGAGTATGTGTGAGAGAAACCTCTTGCAAACTCCCTTGTAATCTCCTAGCATCATCATACATATGAAAGAATAAAATATTTATGATATGTGTTCTTGATTGTTCATCATTCATTCATCATCATACATTAAATCTTGTAACAGATCTTCACTTGAAATCATCAACGGATCTGTGAGATTCCACATTATAGATCTGATAAACGGCAACAATACGATTACAATATTCCATCCGTATATCGATTTCCACAGAAAGTGATCAAACTCAGCCTCCTATTCACAAAAAGTCTCTCAAAAGAAAACCAGTTGATTGCATCATGTGTGGCAGTATTTCTCATCTTGCTAAGGATTGTATCTACAATCCTAGAAGTAATGTCCACATGGCCAAGAAGAAGACTTCTGAGAAGAAAAAGAAGAAGAAAGCTTTAGGTGGAAAATCTCTTCCTTTCAGAAGCTCCAAAATGGAAATGAAGCTAAGTGAAAACTTGCCTTCGGAAGATAAATTGGTCTCGAAAGAAAGGAATGCTTTCGAAGCACTAAAGCTTGTTGCAGTGAAAGCAAGATCTTTCAAAGGGCCAGTCTCCAAAATTTTTGAAGTTATCAAAACTTTCGAAGTATTAAAGTTCAAGTCTAATCTTCCAAAGATGGTATGGAAGATGAAGGAAGACAAAGTGAAAGGAAGTTCTTCATCAATAACAGCAAATGATCCTCATAGTCCTAAAATAGGATCACTTATTATTGCATTGTCTTCACTCCATTTTGACAAGCGCAAGACCAATGAGTCTTGGGTTTCCAAATGTAACTAACTATCTCCTTGTTGTGCAGGAACATCTAAAGACCAAGAGGAATGTATGGATCATTGATAGTGGTTGTTCCAGGCACATGACAAGAAATGGCTCTTTGCTTTAAAACTTTGAGAAAATTGATTGAGGGCCAGTTGCTTTGGAGGAGATGTAGGAGGTTACATTACTGGAAGGGGCAGGGTAACAAATGGTAAGTTCAATATTGAAAAGGTAAACTTTCTTAAGAAGCTTGGGTATAACTTACTGAGTGTATCCTAATATTTTGATCAGATACATAACATGCTCTTCACTGAGCATGAATGCATTGTTCTAAATCCTGGGGTGGTCATTCCTTAAGAGCATATCCTACTCAGAGCCCCTAAGAAAGGGAACATGTACAAGATAGATTTGCAGGAAACATCTCCCTCGGGAGAAGTTTCTTGCTTTCTATCTAAAGAAAATAATGATGAGTCTTTCCTTTGCTATAAAAGAATGTGCCATTGAAACTTTAAGAATATAAATAAATTAATTAAGAATGATTTGGTAACTGGAATACCAAAAAAGAGTTTACAAGTGATGATCTCTATGTTGCATGCCTGAAAGGGAAGTAACACAAGGTGTCTCACAAGCTAAAGGAAAAGAACTCTATCACTACTCCCCTACACTTATTACACATGGATCTCTTTGGCCCCACCAGTGTAATGAGTCTAGGAAGGACCTCATACTATTTGGTGATCACAGATGACTTCATAAGATTCACTTGGGTCTTGTTCCTTAGAACTAAGGATGAGTCTCATGAGATCTTGAAGAACTCATTCTGAAAATTGAGAATCAATGTTATCACAAGGTCAAGACCATAAGATGTGATCAAGGAACTGAATTCAAGACGCAAATCCTTGACATATTTTATGATTAAAAGGGTATTACAAGACAAATAGTGTTCCCAGGACTTCTCAGCAAAATGGTGTTGCTGAAAGGAGAAATATGACACTTATTGAAGCTACAAAAACCATGTTGTATGACTCTAAACTGCCCATCACCTTCTGGGCAGAGGTAGTCAACATTTCCTGCTACGTGCAAAATAGAGTTTTAGTAGTTAAGACTCATGGTAAGACTCCTTATGAGTTGTGACACGAAAGGAGACCTTTCACTGGTTTCCTCAGATCATTTGATTGTCCTTGTACTATCTTGAATACCAAAGATCAAGTAGCCAAATTTGATGAGAAATCAAATGATGGACACTTTGTTGGATACTCTTTCCAAGCTAAGGCTTATAGAGTATACAATCTCAGAACTAGAGTAGTTGAAATGTGACTTTCAATGAGCACACTCTCAGTATGAAAGGTTCAGTTCCTGACAGCTTGATTTAGTTACCAACTATTTTAACAAGTCTTGTGAGAATGTTTCAGGGTTTATAGATAACTTACCAATAAGAGATCCTGACCTAAGATTTGAGCTGAGAAGACCAAGCAAGAATACTACATTAGCTTCAGGGGTAACTAACCCTACAGATAGAGTTCCTATCAGCACAACCATCACAAATTCTACTAATACATCTAAGTTGCCTACAAATTCCAGCTCAGAGGCACAAAACACAAATGAAGGAGCTTCAACTTTAGGAGGAAATGGTGGTGGTAACACTGATCAAGAATTTCTTGATGCTGATAACCACTCTATAAAAGACAACATCAATGATGTCACACACTTAGTGGATCAAGCTTCTCTTGATAAGCATGTTGATATGGTTGGTGACACCTTATTGCCAGATTTAAACTTCATAAAATTAGATCTGACAAATCAATTTACTATGATCCCTTAACTCAGGATCCACAAGTCACACCCCACCACAAATATCATTAGAGATGTTGACAAAATGGTGAGAACAAGAGGACAAACCCATGACAAAATTGTTTGTCTATACTCTTGTTTCTTGTCCCAGGTAGAGCCAAAGAAAGTTGATGAGGCTTTGAAAGATGGAAGTTGGGTTGAAGCAATGTAAGAGGAGTTACTTCAATTAGAAAGACAAAAGGTTTAGAACCTATGTACTTCCTCAAGGGAAAACTACCTTAGGAAATTTTAGGAACAAGAAGGATGATAGTGGACTTGTACATACAAGAAGAAGGAATTGACTACATAGTTGTTTTTGCTCCTATGGCAAGACTTGAAGCTATTAGGATATTCCTAGATTTTGTAGCATCCAAGGATTTCAAGGTCTACCAACTTGATGCCAAGTGTGCTTTCTTATATGGGGTGATTGATGAAGAAATGTATGTTAAACAACAACCTGACTTTGCAGATCTAGATCATCCTGATTATGTTTGCAAGCTTGATAAAGCTCCCTATGCAAGCTTGACAATGGCAACTTCATAAGTTAGCCAAAGTATGTGAAAGAAATACTTACAAGATTCAACTTGATTGAATGTAAGGTTACAAAGACACCCATAGCTAGAAACCACTCCCTTGGACCTGATCTTGAGGGGGAGTGTGTAGATGAACACCTTTACAAGGCTATGATAGGGTCTCTTATGTATCTCATAGCCAACAGGCCTGATATCATGTTTGCTACATGCATCTGTGCAACATATCAAGCCAATCCCAAGATGTCACACCTGATTACTATCAAAAGGATTCTTAGATATCTCAATAGTTCTCCTAAGCTAGGTCTTTGGTATCCAAAGAATTCTGACTTCAATCTGTATGCTTATACAAATACTGACTATGATGGTTGCAACATGACTGCAAAATCTACATATAGGGGATGTCAATTCCTTGGTGGAAGGATAGTCTCATGGCAATGAAAGAAACAGTCCTGTGTGTCTGCATCAACTGCTGAAGCTGAATACATTGTTACTGCTAGCTGCTGTGCTCAAGTGCATTGGATTTAGAATCAGATGCTACACTATGGATTCAACATCAAGGAGACTCCAATCCACATATACAATAATAGTGCTATCTCTATTACAAAGAATCCTGTGCATCACTTAAGGACAAAAAACTTTAACATCAGATATCCTATAATTAGAGATAATTTTGAAAAGGGATTGATAAAACTAGTAGAAGTTAACACAAATGAATAATATGTTGATCTGTTCACAAAGGCTTTTGATGAACAGGGATTTAAATATCTTGTATCAGCTGTTGGGATGATTAACTTTGAGTAGATTTTCTTAAAACTTAATTCAAGACTATTTCTAAAACATGTGTGTCCTAAGTTGTCTAAACTATCACCTACATAAGCCCAGTTTTAGTTTGGAAGACACCTTTTTCAAATGATATTCCTTAGGATTCTGAAAATTTAAAATATTTTCTTTCGGAAGACATTGATATTGTATTGGAAAGAATATTAAGTCTTTAAATCAGATAACTACTTATAAGAAATTTACCTTCAGAAGAAATTTTGATATATCTTCCGAAGCAAAAATATGCTTCTAAGTACTTATATGTATTTAAAGAACAATTTTCTTCCAAAAGCAATTAAGTCTCAGAAGATTTATCCCTTAAGAATAAAACTTCAAAGTCTTAAATATCTTCTGACACCAAATATGTTTTAGCAGAGAAAATACTCTAAGTATTTTTCTTCCGAAGCAAATTTTCATAAAGCTAAGGATTATCTTCCGAAATCAAAACTAGCTTCGGAAGTTTTTATAGAACTTCCGAAGACGTAATACCTTTGGAAGATTTTCGACTTCCAAGAAAACTAACTTTTTGGGCACTTTTTTCAGAGGTTCGTCCGACATTTGGATTTCAAAGTTTATGCTTTTACATTAACTTTGTCTCAAATCCCTTTCATATATATACACTCAACGGTTCCCACTCTTTCACTATCTTCTTCATCTGCAAATTCTCTAACCTAAATTCACTAGAAACCGACCTTTTTTATCTTCCTTCACAACAAAGCTACCTCAAATGGCCAACCTTGACCGCAGAAACCAGCCTGTTTCTCCATGAAACTTCACAAGCAACAAAATCAAGTTGCTCTGTTGAACTCTGAGAAAGATCTAGGTTTCTTAGAGGTTTGCTACTTTCTTACTCTGTCAACTACTTCACCTCGCTCACCATAGATCCTCCACTCTATGAAGATCAACTATTGAAATTCTGGAGGACTTGCCAAAAGGTCACCATGGATGGGGAGAAGGCACTGTCTGCCACAGTGTAGAGGAGGACAATCTTCATCACTCCAGCCTCCATAAACACTCATCTCCGGTTGGATGATGTATAAGGTGATTTGTCCTTCCCTAAATCATCTGTCAACCAGTCCTTTAGATAGATGGGCCATGAAGGTGACTTCTGAGTCAAAAGCTTCAGGAAAGGAAAGGTCTCCTTTTAATGGAAGTACCTCCTCTATATGGTCATTCACAGCTTATCTAGCAAGCATGGAGGATGGGACAATATTCCTGAAGACCTTTCCTTTATAGTCCATATGAATGTTCAGGGGGTCTAGTTCAGGTATTCACAATTTGTATATACTAATTTACTTGCAAATTTGGACTCCTTAGAATATTACATGTTCCCTAGATATGTCCAGCATATTCTCAACTATGAACTGGGCTCACAATAGAGAGGCACAGGTAATGTTCTAAAATTCGGATAGATGAAACCCGTCATATTTAAAACAATAAGAAGCCTACTGTGGGTTTCTCAGAGGTAGAAACAACCCTTGTCCTAAAAATGTTAGAGCTCATTGCTTAGGGTGACAACCTAGTAGCACCAGCTAGTGTTGAACCAACACCCTCTACTTCACAACAACCCACACAACCACAAATAACCATCACCTACCTAAGAAAATCCAAATGAACCACTACACAAGCTACTCAGCTTGTGCAGGACCCCATATCACCAACCATGCAGGTGGAAGTGGACACAGGAGCTCCCACTTCCCCTAAGGAGCAAACCACTCCCATTTCCCCAATGATCAGTGCTGAGGTTCCTCATGCTCAACCTGATGAGCTCACAACCCTTACAGCCTTAAGCATTCATTAAGAGTCTCAAAACTCTAATAAAGAAGCTTTAGGGGACAGTTACCATCTCCAGCCTCTTGAACTAAACCAACTAATTTCCAGCCTAGAATTCTCTAATGATAAAGACATGAGATTTAGTGATTACCATGAGTCTCTCTTCTCCACCCCTGCTTAAGGAGAGATGAGTACTCCTACCTCTCCCATGTCTAGCCCACATCATCCATATACTACTGATGTGGATCTCCCTGAACGTGTTCAGGAGGTCCATATGGAAGATGCTCCCATTTCAGTAAGTGATTACATTATTAAGACGTGACCATGGCAACCCAGCCCATTAACACTTCAACTGAAGCTGTCATGGTGCAGGGGAAATCCAGAAGCCAAAAACAAAGTGTTGGTGATAAAGAAGAAGACTTAGGTCCTATTCTCTCATCTCCTAGTGATTCTTCTAATGAAGATGAGGGGAACATGAGACTAAAGGTGCAAAACTGACCAAAAGATGCACATATTTAGTCTCCAAGGTTAGTCACTTGGAATCTTAAGTGACTACCTTGCAAAAAAGGGTATATGATTAGCAACTTGAGATTTTTGATCTCAAGCAAAAACTAGTAGGGAGACCTTTTAGAAGGACTCAACCAGGACAGAACCTGGGAGTTCTTTACAAAGTATGGACATTAAGGATTTAACACCCTCACTTGCAGTTGTCCGTACTTAGCAACATCCTCAAGTCCATATTGATGTAGACTCACTCATACAGAGTAGGTTTGAGGAGGGTATTCCCAGAGCTATGCCTCTCCATCTCATCACTTTAAGAATCCAATTATAGGATAGAGGTATGACACTGATAGAAGAGCTCTAATAATCTCTAGATCTCAGGGGAAACAAGAAATCTTCAATTTCTCCAACCTGAGATTCTATGAAAGCACCTATTTGATTGACCTTCCACCTGCTAACCCAAGTCAAAACAGGCAAGCTGCGAGTTTGCAGATAGGAGTCAAGAAATGGTAGTAAGGAGTTCAAGCTGAGATCTATACTATATAGACAGAGGCTAGCAGGTAAGACTATTGGTCCACTGGATGTTGAGGTGGACCCTAAGATTAGCTTCAAAAGGGAACCCTTGACTAAGGCCTGGTAGTTGAACCTGTGAACCTTGAGACAGGAACCTTTTCAGCACCCATTACCCTCAGTAAGGCACCAACTAGTGAAGGTTTCTCACAGCCTCTCTCTAGCCAGAGCTTGACTGCTGAATCAAGCAATAAAGGCTAAAGCTCTCTCCACCCTAAGTCACCAAGGCCTGTTAGTAACAAAGGGAAAAGGAAACTGACTCTTGAGGAGATTGTGGAAGAAGGGAGAGAAAGGAAGAGGAAGCTAAGGGTAGAGAGTTCTAGTGGATCCCCAAGCTTCATGGAAGCTGCTATTAAGGCTGCTCCTAGGCCAAACACTCAATATGATGAGTTGATGACAGCTAGGGTAAACTACTTGGGGACCAGGAAATACAATGTGAATGAACTCATCTCTCTTTCCTTAGAGGAACTTAATGAACTGGCAAACATAAAGTTGTTAAAAGAGAGGAATAAGACAGATGATGCAGAGATGCTCCTCATGACTAAATAAGAAAGAAGGAAAAAAAAGACTTTTTAAGCATGCTTATACCCTCTCCCCATTTCAAGAAAGCCCGAAGACAGAGGTTGTGGCAACTCAACAACCTCGGGTAGACAAGAAAGTTGATAGATAAAATATGATCAACTACCTAAATTCCACAAGCCTCTATCAGGCATCTGCACTTCTTCCCTTATTATATGAGTATATTGAATTCGAGTATTTAAAGAACAAAAGGCTGCTAAGAGAAAGATGAGGGAAGAAGCTGCAAAGTCAAGAGCATCATCCAAAAGAGCCAAAAGAATTTTCCTGATAGGTAGAGGATGACGAGTTTCTTCAAGCTGTGTGGATTCTCTGGAAGGAGGCTTGGTCCAATGTCTCTATCCATTATGGATGAGCACATTAGAGTGTTCAAGAAGAAGATTAAAAGGGGAGAGCTTGTTGACTAGCATTCTCCACCAAGTCAAGCTCCTCCTGAAGTTGAGGTCATGGTTGAACCCACTAAGACAACACAACCTTGACCTAGAGCTACATCTCAACCACCTTTATCTTCTAATCCACAATAGGGTCCTACTCCCTCTCCTTCTAAACCTGTGAGGGAAGAGGACCCAACTGAAAAAGACATAATAGAACAACCTGGTGTTAAAGACCATTCTTTTCAGTTCAAGACTTTAAAGAGGAGGAAAAGGATTGCCATGAAAAGTGTTTCTAAGAAGAAGAAGTCAAAGGCATTCACCTTCATACCTCAGGATGAGTTAGACCATCCTAAGAAAGTGTATGAAGAGGCTGCTCAACCAACCCAACTCAAGCACAGCCTCTTGCAGCTGGAAGACCCGTTCTGTCCTTGACTTATTCTGCAAATCCATACAGGTGTTATGTCATCATAGATTAAGGAGGTCAAGATGTCTATTTCTAGAAATACATGCTTGATCTACCTCTGCATGATCTCTATGACATGAGAAGGTATTATGAGAATCTGAGGGATCCTAATCAATTGATGAAAAAAGGAATGGTCTTGATCCAAATGAGGACTGTTAATATCTGAATAACCTTCTCTGTTTTGGTAACATCAGCCTAGGGGGAGTTTGTAAGGTTATATTACAAAGGCTGATGCAACCAAAGCAACTAAAGAACTTCCAACATGCATGCACTATGTACAAGGTAGAAGTTACTTTGAAAGTTTTACGCTCTTCATAGAAAATATTCTAAGTGTAAAAGCTTCTGAAACTAAAGACCAAATCTTCCGAAGCTAAAGATGAAGTCTTCTGAAGCTTCAAAGACAAAGTCTTCCGAAGCCAATAAAGTGAAGACTGATTTCTTCCAAAGACAGAAAAGACATGCTTTCTCTTATCAACTTTTGCATAAAGCTGAGTATGACAACCCCGGTTTTTGAGCCTAAATTTTTTTTAAAAAAAACCTTATTAGGCTACACTTTGAAACAAAACTCGGACTAGGAGGCCATGAATTGGGCCTAATAGCTTTGGGCTTAAGCCCACACCAACACACCCACCCAAATGGGCTTGGGCCAATCGGACCATAATTGGGCCACTGGGTCACATAACTTAATGGATAACGACCCGCATAACCAATATGGGCCTATGGGCCATCATTTGATTATAAGGCATGCTGAACCGACCAAATGGGCCTTAGCCCCGATAGCTTAGAAGAGGAAAGTTATAAGAATAAACCCAGGTTAATAAATTAATGAACATTAAAACTTCCAAACCATTAACATCGACTCATCCGAACAAAAACAGCCAAACAAACGCATAACGTATAATAACAACTTAAGTGTATCAACAAAGCGTAACGAAAGTAACCTTTTAAATTATAAAATAATATTGGATGACAATTGATGAACTAATAAGCTTTAAGAACATAAGTTTTGGAAGATCTTGCTTCGGTAACAATAGCTTCGGAAGTTTCGTGCTCCAATGGTTAAGCTTCG
>BJCN01166283.1:0-11323 GCA_018326445.1 Flaveria brownii
CAGGGATCGGGTAGTTGGGACGAAGGTTGAAGAGGCATCCATTCAACCAATCCATGTTAAGACAGAGTTTCAACTTGCTGATATCTTCACGAAACCACTCCGGAAGACTCAAATAGATTTTATATGTAACAAGTTGGGCATGATTAACATCTATGCATCAACTTGAGGAGGAGAGTTAATGTAAATAGATTAGAATAGATCAGATATTAGTTTAGCCTGTTAGTTAAGCCCATGGGCCTTGATGGGCCTTAGATTAGGGTTACATCCTCTATATATAGAGGTGTCACCACATTGTAAATGTATGAAGTAATAACAATCAGTACCAGTTTTCTGTTGTTACATAGATGATACAAATCCAAATTCAATCACACCACGATTCAACAAAAAAACTATCATTTCTCTAGATACTGTTAGCAGCATTATCCAACTTCCCCTAGTTACTTAAGTAGTGTACCTGTTCATTTACAGCTATAACATAATTCACTGCAATGCTTAAACTACAGAAAAAGATGCATGCTTCCTTAAACATATGTAATTTGTGACATGAAGAGTCTACACGAGGAGATATTTCCATTTTGTTTTCAAGATAAGGTGAAAATATCAAAGATACAGTAAATAAAATCTAACAACAAAGTACATCTGATAAAGTACATAACTGATACGCACTTACCTGACATGAAAAGAGAATGTGCAACAGAAGTTATGAAGGTTGAATGTGCTTTTTGCCAAAAAGCACATCCAAGATAGTGTTCAAGGGCCTTGAAAGAATTTCCATGGTAAGCATGATATACTGCCTGCAGAACTTAAATAAGCTATAAGATAACCTCATACAAGAATCAGAATTCAAGTATAAGGCATAAGAAAACACTTGACAAAATAAAAGCCAATTATCAAAGAAATCGATTCAAATTAATGATTAATGCACCCATTACGTTTCTGATTTTTTGTTTGGAACTTTGGATTAAACTAGTTTGCCATTCTTACAACCATCGCTTTCAAATCACTGACTTGTGATGGATAAAACAAGTCAAATCCAAAATAATTATCTAACAAGAAAACAGGAATGGGTCGAATGGCACACAAACATTGCAAATGCACACATGATATAACCTACTAAAAGTCCTTATGCAAAAAAGTAGATTAATATAGCAATATAGTTTCTATAATCATATTTAACACGTTATTTATTTAATAAATAAAAATATGGACAGAGTTTCCTCAATCCAACCCTGCATGTACCAAAACTCACCAGTTTTGATCTGTTTTCCAAAATCCACCCATTTTACACCTCTAGCTTCTATCGATGGCCAAAAATTGTACATTGTCTCAGTTAAGGATTAGATTAACTGGTAGACCTATCAAATAATATATGATAAAAATCAATAAAACTCACCAAGGCCTCGTGCAACCATGCTGATGGAACTCCCAATTCCACAATAAACTGACGTTGGTGTTCTTGAGCACTCCATGTTTCACAATACTGAAATAAGATTTCCCTAATGACACTAGCTTGCAGATATGGATAATCATCACGATGTGACATGTGGAGTACAACATAGATAGCCCAGTGACAGTGTCCCAGGTTTAGCAACTGTGAAACAAATCCCATATCAAGAACATGAAGATCATTAGAACTAAATGTCTCAACAGCTTCCAACACTGCACGCTGATGCCAAATCATATGATGATCAAGTGGATCATGAGTTGAAGCAAACGCACTAAACATAGTCTTCAACATGCTAACTTTAGTATATTCTTGCTCTTCATTACTATGAAGAATCATTAGATAATATGCAAGATCGAAACGACTACCAGGAATCCAACTTACATCATCTTTTACCAGTTTTTCATCTATGTAAACAGGAACCGGATATGGGGCCCGTCCATCTTCTAGAAGGCGCTGGTACGTTTGGAAAATAGAAGTCAAATCAGTAGCAGGCGGAAGGTGGTACCACATTAGCATTCCTAAAAACCGCTTCCAGTCTATATTCACTTCACCCAATGCACCATGGATATTACCAGCAAGCAACTCAAAAAGCCTTATCCTGTCCTTCTCAATAAAACTGAAATCTAAACTGTTGTTTTTCCAAAGATCAAGTTGTCTATCGATATCCATACGGTTGACGGTGGACCCACCAGCTTGGCTTAATAGACAAGCAAGTCTCACATCTCCCCTAGAAGTAGACAACTCAACGGCTGCATCAATTTGTCGGCCTGTTAAAAGTAAAAATAATTGTTGTAAATCTTTTGAATCGTCTAAGGAACTTATTTCATCTTGTACACGGTAGCAAACACATTCTTGTAACAATACACTGAACTCTGCTCTTCGGATCAACGGAAGTGCAGCCAAGTCAGCATCCACTGAACTTTCTTTTGAGGAAAAAAGAACCCTTATGAGTTCCCAAACAAAAACTTGATGCATTAACATCACACGAGCAGAAGAAGATAATCCTGGTACTTCTAATTGCTTTTCAATAATCCCAATATATTTCCCACATGCATGCGATAATTCCGAACGATTAAGCACAAGCTTTCGAGCCTTTAACATATATGAATCAAATATGATATCCTTTGTTTCATGACTAAATTCTTTATGGAGATTTAAGGAAGAACCAAAGCATAAATCAGTAAGTTCTTCCCGTATTTTGTTGTTTTCATCTCTGACGACATTATCCATTGCAACTATTTCTAAACTTATTGTAGAAGAACGTTCTAGATTCTTATTGTTGTCACCAACAGAACCACAGTGAATAAGAAGGTTATTTGGACCCCATGCTATACCAAATGACTTGCCCATCAATAATCCAGCATCAACTATATTCTTGGAATAGCTTTTTGTTACTGGTGTTTCCTTAATTTCCAGCTTAAATCCCTGGACTTTTGTTATTGTCAAAGGAAGTCCTTTGTTTTGTTGGGCTAGTAAAATAGACCCATTAGGACTTGAAGCAAAACCACCAGGATTGTACTCGAGTAAAGCTAGTGGGGTTTTCCGAGTTGCTATAGCACTGGATCTTTGCACTGTTTTGCTACTATGCAGTGGTCTATGATGTGAAAGAGTTCCATTCAATTTATCTAATTCTTCATTATCATCTTCTCCTTCAGTAGAAAACATCATCATTCTCATCTCCTTCATTCTAACAGGATCAAGACCAAGGTGCGAAGGAAGTGAATGAGAAAGCAAATGGGGTTCTGTTAACGGGCTGTCTTCATCAAGATCAGAACCCTCGTTATCATTCATCGTAACCTGTTCTCGAACATCGATGTCAGCGTCATCCATCATGACATCATCCTCATCATCACTCAAACCAAATCTACTAAAATGTTGAACAGAAAATTTCCATTCTTTTCTGTTTGGGTCAAAAGATATGAACTCCACTCCTTGATTTTCTGCACTTAACTTCAACTTTTCTATTGAACACGTTTTTTGCAGTACTAAAGTTACTTCAGCAGCTTTGTTAAGTCCCTTACCAACCATGGGTTTAACGGTTTCATCCTCATAGACAACAATCTCATGCCTTTTGAACTTAATAATCTGGTCTAAATCTAACCATCTGACATCAGTTTCCCCAAAAAACCTAACACTTCCATAACCATATCTACCAACTGTGAAGTTTTGAACCCTGGTGCAATAACCCGGATCTGTGACTTCCCTCATGGTCAATTCAACCAAACTAGGTTCCATGAAGTAATCAGAAGCTTGCAGAGTAGGCAGTAAACGTTTAATCTCACAGCTGAGTGAACATACTGAATTGCCATCATCACCGTCCAAAACCACTTTCCTTTTCTTAAATTGAGATACCGGATAATGACGATAAGAGTCCGGGGCATCTAAACACACACCCATTTTGAGTTAATGTGCACTATGTCTTAGTTATTGGTCAGTCAGATTCTTCAAAAGCACCTACGCATAAGAAATAACTCAATAAGACATAAGAACAGCAACAGGACTTTGCCAGAATATCACAAGTAAACACAAACACCAGTGATTAATTGAAAAACACACGATACGAAAAAGAAAAAAAAAGGCACACGGCAAACCTAACTTCGAGAATATTAGATCAATCCAACAACAACCGAGTAAAAAACTAACTTCGATTTGTGCTACAAGCGAGCTACGAATGAGTACAGTGAGAAACATGAAAACGCCAGAAGTCCGTACAGTAAGGAAAATAAGTACAATTGCTCAAGCGTGATTTCAATTTCAAAGTGAATGCAATTACCTGATTCTGATTTGAGCTGTGTACAAAGCTCCTTCTGTATGAACAACGACTGATCAGAGAATCCCAATGAGCCTCTTCCTCCTCAGTTTATGCGGAGGAGCACGGTGGCGATGTTGAAGTTTTCCGGCATTGTTGACATATAATTAACGGCAATAAGGCGATACTGAAATGCCGAACTGTAGCTTCTTTGTGGATGGAGTATCTCCGGCGACGAGTGACAGTTTCCGGTGGCTATAGTGGCGTTTAACGGAGGAAGAACCGTCGTTTGCGTCAACGAGAGAACGAAAACCTAATTTTGCAAACGAATTCAGGGTTCTGATTTGGAGGGCTTGTGGTTATCGGGTCGGATCTAGGTTTCAGAAGTCGGACTGTGGTTTTTAACATTGGTGGGCTTAATCTTTGTATTGGGCTTTTAATATGTAATCAATGTTTTTAAAACCGGACCGGACAGTGAACCGGACGTCTTACAGGTTCACTGGTCGGACCGGTTCAACCGGTCGGACCCTATATAATAACCGGACCGTATTTATGTAAAAATTACAAAAAAATAAAAAATTTTATAAAAAAGCCGGTTTAACCGGTCCGGTTACCGGTCTGACCGTCGGTTCGACCGGTCCGACCGGTCCGGTTACCGGTCCGACCACCGGTTCAACCGGTCTGACCACCGGTTCACTGTTAAACCGGTTTTAAGCACCGAACCGGACCGGATTGGAGTCCGGTTCCCGGTCGAACCGGCCGGTCCGGTCCGGTTTTCAAAACATTGTATGTAATTTTAACGTGTTTGAGAAGTTGACCGAAGTCAAAGTCATGTGATGTGAGTAACAAAAGAACAGAAGTCATGTAAGCATTTTAAGTGGTGGGTTTCCCTTGTAATGGTGGGTGGGCAGGGTTACGTTGTTTGTATTCGTAGACGTGGCTGGTCTTTCACCAATGGGTTGACTCTGATGGTCGGATTTAAATTGTTTGTTAACCATTCAAATATATATAGGAGAGATATCAAATAAAAACTATATTTATAATTAAAAACCGTGAAAACCAACACTACCCAATCATAAATTTATAACTGATTTAACTTTTTAATTATTTAAAATGTATTTGAGTAAACTTCAATCTTATTTTTCAATGTCATTATATATTTTTAATATAAACTCAAAGGAGCGTCGATAATGACGAAACGACTTACGTATACGTAACTGTTAGTTGTACACTTGATAACACATAATAACATATACATAACCCTAAATGTACGTAACTCTTGGTTGTACACTTACTAATACGTACTTACGTATATGTAACCCATGCTTTTCATTTATAACATGGTTTTCAAATGATCATTCCCCTATGTGTGTGTGTGTGTTTGTGTGTATATCAAATCCATGAAATAGGTCAACCGAGTGTGTGGATTCTATTTTGATGGGCAAGTCACTACGACCATGAGTCGTACGTTTTTATTGGGTTGGCACAACAATATGTGTAGTTAACACATGAGCGTGGTACAATATGTGTTTTTATAAACAAACAAGAAAAATGTGTGTTTTTCAAGCAAGTGAGTTATAAACAACTAAAAGGGGAAACGAGTGGATTAAAGTGTGCATTGGTGTGAAAATTATGGTGTGTGTGAGAGCATTCACAACCCGTTCCCTAAATTCATGTGAGTGTATTCGCTATATTATATAGTATATTTATAAGTGGTTATGGGTGAATGATATGTGAATTTTACTGTTTAATTTATATTTTTAGAAAACACTGTTCAAAACCTATAATGTTTTTAATATATTTTAAGTGGTTGTGAGTGGATGAGAGATAAAGAATAATATTAAAGTTGAAAATGAAAGAGAAAAACTAGTAATTTTTAATGTAATTATTTTTAATGTAATTTTTATGTGTCTTAGTACATCTTTCAGAACGAGTATAGGTGAACACTGTTATGACATATTTGTCATCGGGGCTATCTGACGAGTACAACTAACATCCTAAAATAGCGATATAGCGCGTTATATCTTAAAGTGTGAAAGATGTAATGTTAATTATGTAATCTGTGATGTTTTATAAAGTGCTTTGCTCCGTCTAATGAATAATTTAAATCATAATCATATTTTTTGGGTTTTGAGGTGTAACAATCAGTCTCCAACAAAAAAAAAGTTGCAAGACATAGGGTGGTCCTTACTCCTTAGCCTCTTTTCTCATCATCTCCATTGTGTGAACACCTTGTCTTCTTCTCCATCTATTTGACCCCGATAAATGCATATTAGTTTTATTTAATTCTCTTATCTTCGTTCATGTACCATAGTCGTAACTCAAGTCATTAAAACAATGTTTTTTGTGTATTATTGATAAACTATTAAAATAGTACGATGATTTATTTAAAAACTAATTCAAAACATATTTCATAAAGATTATTACAATAAATATTAAATGCGTCTAATATCATATCATTATAATTTATACATAACACAAGTTTTCAGCATGTGTAAAATAATACGAAAAGCTCAAACTATTGATTAGATTTTATTTTTGTTTTGATCGGTTTTGGGAACTACTATAGCACCAAGTCACCTACCTAAGACGGGATATTTTCATACTAAATTTAACATTAAGTGGTTGTTTGAATGTTTTGTATGGACTAGACCAGGTCAGAAACATCAAAAATCCGGACTCGGTCATATACACGGGAAAGGGTGGGTCAGCTGCAAAAGACTCGGTCAGAAGATGATGAATGAAAATCAAACAACCCGATCACTTACCCGATCAGCGGTCAACTCTTATTAAACCGAGTAAGCTGATATGAAACAACTATCAGTTGTAAAATAATTTGAATAATAATAATAATAACAGTTCACCGTTCGATCAATTGCAAAGTTTTGAAAAACAGTATACATTTTACAAACAAACGGAATAATATACAAATGTACGTACAGCATAAAAAGCTCCAACTTCCCTCCTTGTTTCACTCTCATTCTTCACTTTCTCACCCCTCTTCCATTGTTATAGTACCTCCATCACCACCACCTTCATGCACCTGCATTCCAATTTCATCGTTTCACTCACTCACACACCTCACGCTGATCAACAATGGCGGACAATTCAAGCATCAGTTGGGACGACCTCAAGAAGGAAAACGTCGATCTCGTATGATTTCTCTCAATCTCTTTCATCAACTCTTATCAACGATTTCGCAACCTGTGTTGATAGATTGTACATGATTGATCTTCTGTTTTCGTGATTCGATTGAGTTGATGATTTAGGAGAATCGTAGGTTTGTGATTTTGTTTGTTATGTTTTGTGTGAGGATCGATCATCGATTCATCGATGGACTGTGATATGAAATATTTGGTAGATTGTTACAGATGAGTGATTAATTGACTGTTATTAATGGAATATGAACGGAGGAGTTACGAGAATTGTACTTTTGTAATTTTGTTTGTTTTGTTTTGCATGAGGTTTGATGGATTCCGTAATCTGACATTTTTGTTAGATTATTACAGATTGACTGTGATTAACTGAATTTGAACTGAGGATTTAGGAGAATTGTAGCTTTGTAATTTTTTTTGTAATGTTTTGCGTGAGGATATCGATGGACTGTGAAATGAAATATTTGGTAGATTATTACAGATGAGTGTCAATTGGCTGTTACTAATGGATTTTGAACGGAGGATTTAGGAGAATTGTAGCTTTGTAATTTCGTTTGCTATGTTTTGCATTAGGATTAGTGGATTCCGTAATCTGAAATTTTTGGTACATAGTTACAGACGACAGATGAACGGAGGATTTAGGAGAGTTCGTAGCTTTGTATTTTCGTTTGTAATGTTTTGCATCAATGATGGACTCCGTGATCTGAAATTTTTCGGTAGATTATTACGGACGACTGTTCAATAGACTGTGATTAATGGAACTTGAACGGAGGATTTAGGATGATTGTAGCTTTGTCATTTCGTTTGTTAAGTATTGCATGAGAAGTGATGGATTCCATAATCTGAAACTTTTGGTAGATTATAAGTATTTAACAGACGACTGATCAATTGACTGTGACTAATCGAATTTGAACGGAGGAGTTAGGAGAATGTTATTTGATGATTGATTGATTTGGTAATTTTGAATTTTGTTTTGAGTGGTGCAGGAGACTGTTCCGATTAATGAGGTATTTGAAACATTGAAATGTACAAAAGAGGGATTGACAAGTGAAGAAGGGAATAAGAGGCTTAACATATTTGGGCCGAACAAGCTTGAAGAGAAGAAGGTAATTTGGAACCTGCAAAATGTTTTTGATTTCTGATATTATTTTGTTATACTCACGTTTATGAAACTGATGAGATCTTATTCATATACTTGAAATAGGAAAGTAAGCTTCTCAAGTTCTTAGGGTTCATGTGGAATCCATTGTCATGGGTCATGGAGGCTGCTGCAATTATGGCCATTGTCTTGGCCAACGGAGGGGTATGTCTCTTACTCAAAAGAATAAAAATAATTTGGATTCAAAATCAACTTTGACAGTTGTTTGAAACCGCATTTTGGCATGGATTATATAAGCTAATGTAAGTGTTTAAATGTGACTTTGTTGCTTGCTTTACAATAAGTGTTTGTGGTGCTAAGCATTCTACAAAGTTTGATATCTTAAGGTAGTAATAGGTGAAAGTACTACTAATTAGCAATCAGTTTTATAGTAGCTAGTATTAGTAGCTAGTATTATATTGATTATTAATCAGCCTCTAAACACTATAATTATCATATTAAAAGCAGATTAACCAAAACAGGATACTAATGATCAGATAATCACTTTTCGAATCACACACGTGACATACTATACTATGCATACCCGGTAGATCCCACACACAAGTTACATAAATAACTCTAGTTGTTGATGTTATTTTGATGCTATGATATTTGTAGAGAACAACCACTATTTATATATTCACACATGCACACATATATACATATACGCACCTGACTTAGAAGACTTAACTGCAGGGAAAGCCTCCAGATTGGCAAGATTTTGTTGGAATCACAACATTGCTGATAATCAACTCCACCATTAGTTTCATAGAGGAAAATAATGCAGGTAATGCTGCCGCGGCTTTAATGGCAGGCCTTGCTCCAAAAACAAAGGTCATAAGGGATGGAAAATGGGATGAACAAGATGCAGCCATTTTAGTACCTGGGGATGTAATTAGTGTCAAATTGGGAGATATTATTCCTGCTGATGCGCGCCTTCTAGAAGGAGATCCACTCAAGATTGATCAATCTGCGCTGACCGGAGAATCATTACCAGTGACCAAGAATCCAGGTGATAGTGTGTATTCAGGTTCAACATGCAAACAAGGTGAAATTGAAGCAGTTGTTATAGCTACCGGGGTCCACACCTTCTTCGGGAAGGCTGCTCACTTAGTCGATAGCACAAATCAAGTCGGCCATTTCCAAAAGGTATCAGTTTCACAAAGACCAGGCTTAAGTCATACTTATTTGGTCCCTGAAAAAGCCTGGTCAAAGGTTGGAAAAGGGACCGATATGGGCCTGATTGCCCAAACCTGACTGATTCTCTTCTTTTTATCATATAACTTATTATATTATAATATATATTTTTGAATTATTAACTACAACCGTGTTTTAACCAAAAAAGATACTTTGAGTTTCAGAAAATTACAATGACATGGAATTTATAACCAAACATTTTGGACTAACAGTTCCTAGGAGTGAGCTTTACTGGCTAGAAATGGAACTTCTTACTTACCATACTCACTATTAGTGTTTCTAGGAATGGTGCTAGTTTGTGCATCTTTAAGTTTTCAAAAATTCTCTTGGATTAAATATCCTTGTCAACTAGTATCCTGCTAACAATATTTGTCGACTGTCTGTTAGGTGTTGACCTCCATTGGAAATTTCTGCATATGCTCCATTGCGATTGGGCTCATAATCGAAATAGTGGTGATGTACCCGATTCAGAAACGAACCTATAGAAACGGAATTGACAATTTATTGGTTCTTCTCATTGGAGGAATCCCAATTGCCATGCCAACTGTTTTGTCAGTCACCATGGCAATTGGGTCCCACAAGTTGTCAGAGCAAGGGGCAATCACCAAGAGAATGACAGCCATTGAAGAAATGGCTGGGATGGATGTTTTGTGTAGCGACAAAACTGGCACTCTCACCCTCAACAAACT
The DNA here is from genome assembly GCA_018326445.1 of Flaveria brownii. Taxonomy (NCBI): domain Eukaryota; kingdom Viridiplantae; phylum Streptophyta; class Magnoliopsida; order Asterales; family Asteraceae; genus Flaveria; species Flaveria brownii. The sequence continues at coordinate 10,376 of BJCN01166283.1, forward strand.
CACAGTTGACAAAACTCTCATTGAGGTCAGTTTTAACATAGGGGTTCGGATTGAAACGGGTCAAAACAATCAGGATGACATGCAAACTTTTTTTTGTTCAATTTTTATATTTTTTATAAATAATTGATGTTTTAAGTATGCTTGCAACAATTATCTACATCTTTGAACAAAATGATTAAGACGGTGTATAGATTGATATTAGACGTGGCGATTTCATCATGGTTGACCCGTTCTAAAGTAAACAGGATGAAATGTCACCTTTGATTAACATTTAACCACTGAAACAAGCTCCTTTCTTCAGGTTTTTGCCAAGGATACCGATAAGGATCAAGTGATTTTGTTGGGAGCAAGGGCTTCAAGAGTGGAAAATCAAGATGCAATAGATGCTTGTATTGTAGGAATGCTTTCAGATCCAAAGGAGGTAATAACATAATAGTAGTAGTAGTAGCAGAAATAAAAAAAATAATAATAATAATAATACCTTGAATAATTCTTTTATTATGCAGGCTCGAGCAGGGATCACCGAGGTGCACTTTCTCCCCTTTAATCCCGTGGACAAACGAACAGCTATAACATACATAGATCAGAATGGAAATTGGCATAGAGTGAGCAAAGGTGCACCTGAGCAGGTACAACAAACTCCTAACATAGATTAGATGGGTTAGACAACAGGTCAAAACAAATAACCTTTTTGTACTAAATAAATATTGGAGCCACGTAGTGGCCATGCACACGTATGCATGGAAGTTATGGTATGTTATGTGTTTTGTTTTAAGTCCGGGTCATGGGGAGATGAATGTAGTGGAGTAGTGGGCAACTATGCTCATGGGTCGGTTGAGTCTTCCTTTATTGTTGCTATTTCCTAATTTCTAGTAGTAGTTGTTTATGCACGATGTACTTAGTTGGCTATATATAGCCTGGTATTGCTTAATGAAACTTTATCGAATT
>BJCN01166285.1:0-11174 GCA_018326445.1 Flaveria brownii
TAATATTTTATATGTTTATTTTATATGTATATATAAAATCAAATATAATCTTGTGTCTAACACTTAAATTTATCGTTCAACTCATCCGTTAAATCCATTAAAATTAAGAAAAAAATGAAACCGGGACGAATCGGCAGGTCGAACCTATCGAAAAAGAATTGGGGCTGCTCGGATCGAAACCCCTGCCGATTCCCTGGCAGACCGGCCGAACCGATCAGAGCTTGAAAATGTTGACCGTGTGTGCCTTCTTAGTTTCTTTGGTACTAAAATACAATGGGATTTTGAAACAGTGTGTGATAAACAATAACCAAGATTCTAGCCGTTCAAAGAAAAAGATAAATAATAATAACCAAGATTCCAATAGAAGATACCGACGTGGACAAACTTTAGACTTTGGATAAACTATAGAGTTGAGACATATTACAATCACAATTAGACACGACACTTAATTATTTAATTACCAATAAGATAAGATTAAATGATTGATAGGAATCAGGAATCAATTGATACCAGGTTGATTTCAACAAGACTCAGTTACCATGAGATTTAAAAAACGGGATACAACTGACAGAGTTTGAACCAAAGCTTAAAGGGACGGAGACGAAAATAAACTATTTTAGAGGGCCATTTGTTAAAAAAATTCTACTACGAGACCAAAAATTTATACTATTTAATAAAAAATTTACAATACTGACAAAAAAATGGGGGCGAAGGCCCCGTAGGTCCCAAAGAAGCTTCGCCCCTAGGATACACGTTATTGCTTTAAAGTCTCATTTTATGAAAAAGTTATTTTTTATGCTAATTATCAGTTATATGTCATGCATGCATTTGGTTTATTATATATGGGTGATGTTATTTGACAAAGTGTATTTTTGCTACGAAGTGTGAGAAGACACAATAATACTAAAAAGTCACATAAAAATTTATATCTCACAATCTAAATTTAATTTCAAAAAAGTACTTTGGAGTATCTGTTCATCTCGTCGTCTTCTTTTAGAAAAAAATAAAAAAATATTTTTTTTCATTGTGTCTTTTTATGACATTGGTCTTTCATAATGATACGATGATGTCATTGTGTCTTTCATAAATGACACAATAAAAAACGTTATTTTTTTATTTTTTTTATTTTTTTATTTTTCATTTATTTTTTTTTTCTTAGTGAGGACGGATAGTGGAACAAAAGCTCGAAATTACTTTTTTGAAATTCGATTTAGATTGTGAGATATAATTTCTTTTGTGACTTTTTTTTACTAATTGTGTATTCTCTCACTTTGTAGTAAAAATACCATTTGTATTTGAACTTGGTTCATTAAATATTTATTGGAAGATAAGGGAGGTTACTGTTTTTAATATAACTTGATTTCAATTGAAAACGAGTTCAACGCAACGTAAAGAAATAGAGCATTGTTTCTTGGTAAATAACCAGACTATGTATGTTATCCTCAAATAACTTTATAAACAAACGAGTGTTAGTTATCTACATTCATAATTGGCTATGAATAATAATGAACCAGACTTTTTTTTCGCCTACGCTCCACCAAGCATACAGTTGAAGACAAAGAACCGAGTTTATTCTATTTCTTAAAAGTCATTTTGTTATGAAAATGTTACTTTTCTCGAATATATATAAAAACCTTTGTCGTGATATAGACACCAATTCTATGTTTTTTACGTACAACCAGATTAGACATTAGTAACTAGACTACAAGTTAATCATTTGATTGGACACATAATGACTAGATTTAAACCGAAACTATCCTTATCACCCTACACAATTAATTAAGATTGAAGATTGAACGTGTTAGAAACTATATCAAACAAAAAACAAAGAATACCAAACCTAATTTGTTTTGGTTACTTATAGACGATAATATTCTTCATAACCTGATTTTGATCTGAAACCGATCAAGATTAAAGGAAACCAAAACTAATTATCTTAGTTATTTATAGACGACTTGATGTTGCTTATCCCTGAACTTTAAAAACTCTACTCTCACTCTTTTCGATTAGTTTACCTTATCGGTGTTTCCAACAAAAACAAAGTAAAACTTAATACTAAAACCGTTTATGTTGTTATTACTATTTTTTAATCCAAAATTGTTTTTTTATTAAAAACATCCTCCTGGTTTCTACTTCAAAAGTAGATAAAGAGACGTATAGACATTAACGAGTACAACACGATAGAATGTTTTTGGTTACGCCACTAGTCTATTGTACGCGACCGAACCATACCCATTTGCCGACACTTGAAACCACTTATTGTCATCTCAAAGATCACATCAAACTAGTCAAATAACATGACGTTATATTGTATATCAACCTTTTCTTCTGAAACATCAGAAAAAGGCCAATCGCAACATATGCAAGCAATTCAAATTTGGAAATAACTTATCGTAGGGGTAAAGTATATATTAGGAAGATACGAATGGGGTAAATGGTCCCATAAACTATTTAATGATTTAACAGAATTATTAGATGCTACAATCAATTAATATAAACAATCGTTTGGTCATGAGTCGTGTTGCAATCGTATTAGCACTTTCATGAAACGTTAACCATTCATTAGAATTAAAAAAGGTTTACGAAATGTGGTATGGTTAGCCATATTAATTGTTTTTTGTACTAGCATTTAAAATCACAAATAGATATTTTCTAAAATTGACCGGTATTCTACTTTGGTATTCAATGTATGTCGATGATCAGAATGGGTTAGTTGTAACAAACATCATAGTTAAACCATCTACTATGCAAAAGAACATGTTTCAGGGTTTGTACATTGTTTGCTATGAATGTTTTCCATCAGATTTACTGGTTTTTCTAGTTAATTCAAAACTGATTGGATCATTTGCGTACAGTCTATTGGCTTGTAAGCAAATCAACAATACCAACGGTCTATTGGCGTGTAATAAATACCAGTATATTGGGGATGATCATTTTGAACCAAACTTATGAATCAAACTTAGGCCGAAACGTAGAAAAAGATAAAGAATTCATGACGATATAAATATAAAGAAAATGTACTTAATTAATGAGTTAATTAAAAAAACCAACCAAAAGGAAATAAAGAAAAATAAAAAGTAAATCTATGGTATTAAAAACAAAATTCAGTCCAAAGAAGAGCTTGTTATAGAAAAAAAAGTAATAAAGTAAAAAAGCAAACACATTGTATAAAAAAGGGGCATTTACATATCTTTTTAAAAAATCATTAACACATATTTATCCAAGTAAAAAAATCAATTACATATTTTCTCTTTCTAAAACGTACATATATAATTGATTTTTTAGTTTGAATAAATATGTAAAAATTGAAACACGATTAAAGTATATGTTACTGTGAGTATGTGGCCTCGAAGTGATGGAGTAATGGTATATGGGAAAGAGTTGGGTCAAGACTCAAGATTGTGTGAAGGCCGGCTATGACTATTTTTCAAAAACAAAAAACAAAAAACAAAAAACCCTCCAAAATAGTAAAATTTTAATAAAATTAATAAAGAACTAGTGCAAAGGAAGTAAATAATTATATTAAATTAACTTACTTTGACTATTTTTATTTGATTATCTGATTCTAAAACTTTATCAGAAAACTACTGTTCCAAAAGTTTAACAATTATCAAGATATACGACTTAAAAGTTGGCTACAAATATAGCATCAAAGTGAACGGATGTGTACAAATGTTTAAAACCTCTTAGTTTATTTTTTTAATAAAAGAATTATTATTTACATTAATGAACTTAAAAACTTTGATTTAGTACGTTAAATATTAACTTAAGATACTCATACAAAAAGGGTTGATCAGATGACCAAACTCGACGTGAACCTTTTGTGTTATGTATTTTGTATTATACTTGTTACTTTGCTAGTCTTATTTGCTTTTTTTTTTCTTTTCATTTTAGGTTTAAACTATATATGATCAAATGATCATTTTAGAACCTCTGGTTTAAACTAAATCAAACAAGCTCAAACAGACTTATTTATGTTTGTTCGTTTAACTTTACATGTAGAAACGAACTACTTTTTAGAATGCACTCTTTATCTTATGTCATAGATCTAAAGTTTGCATTCCTATGACGAGTGGGATCTTAGTTTGCGTCAGGACAAATAATCATTTATTCATTTGTACAAATTAACTCTGATCATCACGTATGAAAAAAATGTCAAAAAATAAAATAATATACATATTTTAGAACCTGGATAATTATTCTAACTGCAATTGTTATAAGAAACCGATCAAATTGCAAGATCTAACATGTTTGAAATTCGAACGTGAGTGTCCAAAATTAAAACCCCACCACTCCACTCCACTCCCTTATTATTCTCACTCACGTCACCTCTTTAAGTTTTAACCACCTCAAAACACCATCATCATATCCTTTTATCCCTATAAATAAACACATCAAACCTCTGCAATTAAACTCCATCGATCTCCATACTTAAGCTTTTAATTAACTCCTTTATCAAATCAAAACAACCTCATGGAAACTGAAACCAACAATTCATCTGCCTTCAAACTCCATCAAATCCCATCTCCAATCACACATTTGTCTTTCATGGCTTCCCAAATTTGGCTCAGAATCGTGGCGGCCGCCGCCTCCATTGCCGCCGCCTGCTTCATGCTCAACAGCCGCCAGTCGAAGGTGCTCTACGGGACCGATCTCGACGCGCGTTACACATACTCTCCCGCCTTTAAGTATGATCATGTTAATTTCTAGTAAACTTTGTTACTTACTAAGATATGATGTTTTTGTTAACTTTGTTATTAATTTGATGTGTTGTAGGTTTTTTACCTTCATGAATGTCGTTGCGTGCGTGTTGTCGGTGTTGTCGTTGCTGCCGGTTTTCACTCTCGGTCGGAAATTCTCCAGCTCCGTTAACTACTTCTTCTTGTTCCTCCATGATCTGGTAATGTTTATAGTGTATATGCTTTCATGTTATGTAATTTTGATATATTCCAAAACTCTTAAAATGTGATATTTATTATTAAAATTAGTCATCTTTTGTTGACTTACGCAACAATTATACATTATACATTTGTTAAATTTGTATCTTGATCAAGATTTTTTCTTATTATTTGTAAATCAGCATAATTGCATAAGTAAAACATGGCTAAATGTTTACCAATATCTAAGGAAAAACTGACATTTAATGATTTTAGGCACACTGAAAGCCCCATATCCCTAAATGTGGGGATTTCACGTCTTACAATATTAATTTTTATAGTATGACATTGTCATGTAACAGTTGTGGATTGTTGGTTAATGTCACTTTTGTATTTAATTTCTGATTTAATTTGTCACATGTATACAGATTTTGGTGATATTGTTGGCCGGTGGGTCTGGAGCCGCGACTACTTATGCTCAAGCGGGCAAGTATGGGAATAGCCACGCGGGTTGGATGCCGATTTGTGACAATTTTGGGAAATTTTGTCACAAGGTTGTTACTTCGTTGATCTTGGGTTACATAGCTGTGATATGTTATTTTCTTCTTGCCATCATCTCTGCTAATAAAGCTCGACAAATCCCGGTTTAAAATGGCCACATGTATGTTGTTTCACATGTGAAATGACCTAAATGTTGTCTGTGAAGTGGGGAGGAGCTTTATGAAGGGTTGGTGATATTAGTAACGTACTTATGGTTTTATATATTTATTATAGTGTTTGTTTATTTAGAAAATGTTAATGTCTTGTATGTTATTATTGAACCAAACGTAAATGCAATTTTAGCTCATCTAACTACAAAGGGTTTTTATTTGTGCATGAATTTTCCTAAATGTTTTTTTATTTCTATCATCAGTGTTCAATTTTAAGGATTTGATCACATTGCTGTTAAAATTAAAATTATCTTTTTAAGTTTAAACACAGTACTTTACTGTAGATATTTGACTTTAGGTTATGAAATAAGATATCTTTTAAAACTTGTCTCATGTCTTCAAGTTCACCAGTTAAAGAGTGGTGGTCCTTGGTCATAGATGAAATCACAAATGCTAATAAATTACAATAATAGCTAACCTTCTTATGTATTTCACAACATTCAGTCAATCTCGTTGTAGTTCTATACCAATTGGTATAGGTAAACCTCTTTAAAGTAAACTTGAAAGAGGTAGTCTATGAAGTATTTTAAAAGTAGTGAAACTTTTGAATGTTAAAACTTTTTAAAATTACCATTTTTATATATAATCATACATCAATATTGGTTTATTATTATTATTGTTTTAATGTTAACTTAAACTAAGAGGTAATAGTGAAGAAAAAGCTCACTAAATAATAATCAACAATTTAAGACAACTGAAAAACAAAAAACGAACAAAAAAACCAAGCTTCGTTTCATTTAGATCACCTTTTTTTTTTCAAAGAAAAATGGCATTTATAAAAAAAGTTCATGAAATTTATCACCTCATAAAACTAATGACACTTTACTAAAAGGTTTTTTTATACAACTTTAATGAAACGCTAAATCTGTTTTTCAGTCTTCTATTTCAAAATGTGATATGGTCATGTGACTAATGTCTAGAAGCTACGCAATCTAGTAACATACTAACATAGTAACATGGGTTGAAAGTATTTGGGCCTAGTCTCCAAATTCACAATCTAGCCTTTTATTTATTCCTTCTTGAAGAGTTTATAAATTTGTATAGTTTAAGCCATGGTTTTGAAAAGCGGATCGGACCGGCCGGTCCGACCGGTTGGACCGGGAGTCGGACTTCAATCCGGTCCGGTTCGGTGCTTAAAACGGGTTTAACATTGAACCAGTGGTCAGACCGGTTGAACCGGTCGAACAGGCGGTCGGACCGGGAACCAGACCAGTCGAACCGGGAACCGGGCCGGTTGAAACGTTTTTTTATATAATTTTTTATTTTTTATTAATTTTTAAATACATTGATAAAAAATAATTATAATTTTATCCGGTTGAACCGGTCTGACCTGCCGACCGGTAAGGCGTCTCTTCCGCCTACGGCCTAGGTGGATTCGACGTAGGTGTAAGGTGTCGTTCCTACCTTTTAAAAATTTGCAAATCATATTTTTTTTGTTTTATACGAAGTCTTTCAACAGTTTTTCAATAAGAACCAATAGCTTGTGCATCAAGTATGCAAGTTTGCATACACAAAGTTCACCGATAAAAATAATAAAACGAGATGATATTTTAATAATTCTCACGAAACTGATTATCTAAAGCACCCACCAATGACCAAACCAACTCTGCCCTCACATGATTTACCAACTATAGCACTAAGGTTAATAGAAACTCAACCTGTTTAGTTACTTGGATATATTTTAACGAGCAAAAACCATGCTCTTTTTAGTTCTAGTGACGTAGGGATTGAGACAAAAGATCATTTAGGCGCTTCAAGATTCATGATACAGAGATAATGCTTGAGGAGCTAGTGGAATGATATTTTGACTAGCCGATAGAGTCAAACACGTTAGAAAAAATTTCAACCATATGTTGTTGGTTTTAATAATTTTAAAATTTGAATAAACTTATCAAAAATAATTTTGCCCCGAAAGAACATGATGTAATAGTTAAAGGAATTCAACATTATCTCAATTTTCCATTTTTGATGTTTCCGCTCGACAATTTAGCCGAAGTTTTAGATTAAACTGACCCATGTAAGTAATAGTGAACTCTTGAAAACTTAGTTGTTTATAATGTTCTTGAGTAGTTAAGCTGCCAAAATTGACCCATGTAAATAACAACCACACACACTCACACCGTGTTGGACCAGAATAAAACTCCTAACGCAGGCGCTCTATGGGTGTTCACAACGTCATGTATTTGGGTTTCTTGGGTTGAGTTTGGCGGGTCAAACCCTTAAAGATGGCAGTTAGGGGTGTTCATCAGGTCAAGTATTCGGGTTTCTTGAATCGTAAAGTTGAGCTGTCCTTGAATGCATTTATAGTTTCCATACAACTTGATCAGCTCATGTGCATAATACACAGTTTCAGAACAAAAAGCTTACAATAGTGTTTGATTATTATTGTACAACTCATTAATGCATGAGTACAGTCCAATTCATGTAGGTCCTTATTTGTTTGAAGGAGGCCATGGAGAAAGAAAAGAGGGCTCGACATGCATAGAACATAAGCACATGGACAACCATTGATGCTAATGAGGATACTATACATCTGTAAATTGACACTTTGATCAGCAAATTTTGGTCAATTATTCATAATCCAATATAGTGGATTTAGATATTGAGTTTTGTCTTGGGACTCACCAAATGTGCACATGGCCTACATCCCTTACCAACCTTTACAGGGATATATTCATGTAGCTTAAAAGTTTACATCATGATTTTTTTTTTTTGAAAGGCGTAGATCAGCGGAAATCCTGGCACCTCAGGGGGACTCCCCTTGGGAGACCCCGGATCGAATCCCAGCGGTTGAATTTCTGCCGCTATTCGGGACCGGTCCATCCACTACCCGGGCGGGAACCCCACATATTGTGGGTAAACCCTCCCCCCTCAGGATCGAACCCGTGACCTTTGGCCACTAAGTCCTTATCCCTCATCGGGTGGCCAACTGGGCTAGCCCAGCTGGTTAAGTTTACATCATGATTAGAGTTCAAGAAAAGAATATATATTTAACACAATATATAAGCAAAATAGGTCAACTCTAAAGGGAAACCTCATGCTACTTTCATAAAAGTAACTAACTTTTATATCATAATTCTCAAAGGGAATCATTACCTCTTTTCTTGAATAATATCTTTCAGAGCTCAATTATGACCCCACAGCAGCTATAATGTTCTGTGTCAGCAGAGAAGATATCGTGACAGAAAACATAGTAGCATGGGGGTATTGTGTATTATTATAAATTGAGCTGCCATTAACAAAAAATAATTGTAAAGCCCATGAAATGAATGGAGGATTGATGAACCTGCTGGCACACAAGTAACTTTAAGTATATATAAAGTTATATTAATGATGTTCATGCAATTATAGAAAGTGGTTTGTTAAATTTCCAGTTATGTTGATGCAAGTTGAGCATAAAGATGTAATCGCATAATCGTCATTAATTCGAGCTGTTGAACTTACATACAATAATTAAAGCAAGTGTGAATGTGTGACACTACCTACCAACAGAAATGTAAAAGAAAGACAAGTTTTATAATTACAGATGATAAAGAGATCAAATAGAAAGTCAATTTCATTACCAATATTTATTGAATTATTATGTTTTGGTGGAAAATATTACAACTTGAATCAAAGGTAGGTCACCAAACAAAGGTTTAGGGATTTTCTAAATATAGATAGATATCTCAGTAGACTCTAAACTAATAAGAATGAATTGACTTCTTAACTAAAGATCACTAGCAAGAAATTATGAACAAACCATAACTAAATACAGATTTTCATAAGGATTATATATGATCTTTACCGCCTTGCGAAAACGCCCCATAGCTTCCCACGATCAACAGTCTCCTGCAACTTCTTGGCTCCTTCAACCTCCATTTCTACAAGCTTTGGTAAATACATCAAAGCACCCGAATTAACAATCTGTTTGCGGCATTTCTTCGAATGGGTCAAAGACATCAAGATTGAAACAGGGTATTTCTTGTCAAGATTCAGTATTGAAGGATCTAAAAGCTGAACTGCACTCACTATCCCTCTTTGTTCCTTCCTGTAAATCTTTCTGTTTCCTGAATAAATCAAGAGTGTTGATAACGCCTTCGAAGCTGCTTGTTTCTCCTCAATTGCTTTACCATCTAACATTGCTATCAATGGTGGTATGCATCCATATTCACCCAATTCTTTTCTTGCTTTCGCATTACACCCCAGCCTGTAAACTGCTTTTGCAGATTGAATTCTTACCCCTAACACACCACAGCTTAACACACTGATAACTCTCTGTAAGAAACCATCTGAAATAATCGATTCCACTAGGCGTTCGTCGCAAGCTAAGTTCTTTAAGAACTCAACTGCAACCTCTAAGCTCCGAACATCAGGGGCAGAATCCCAAAATGATTTCAAACTATCCATTGCACCTTTACGAGCAATTAACAGCTTGAGGTTGTCATCTTCCCTAACAAGATTACTCAAACAAGCAATCGAATACTCTTGCGCCAATACAGTTCCTGAGCTAGCGAGTGTTAACAGGACTGAAATCGCATCTTCTTCGATGAAATTCTCTCTGGTATCAGCGAAATTAGCTATATTCCGGAGTACACCAGCGGCAATTGCTTGTGCGTTCGGAGTTCCAGCTTCACAAATCTCCAACAACGATGAAATTCCACCTCTTGATCCAATTGCCCTAGCGTTTTCCTTCGTGTGCGATAAAGCATGAAGAACAATACACGCTTTTTCCTTTGCAAATCCACTGCCTGATTCGAGAACACGAAGGAGATGATGAAGCAACAAAAGCCCTTCAGCGATCAACACATGTTTACTCGAATCAACAGTCGAAACCCTAGCAATGGCGGTGACAGTTTTCTCCTTAATCTCCGGTGTGGAGCTGGAATCCAGTAGTCGCACGAGCACCGGAACCACCCCCTGCGCCACAGCAATCAGCACATGCTTATCATCTCCCTGAAGCAACCCTATAAGCGAGTCAAGCGCCGAGTTTCTCGACTCAGCCGAGCCGATCTGCAGCCGAGCTATCAAATTCCTCGACTCGGCTCGTATCGGCTCCCGTTTGGAAACCGAATTACACCCCACTGACCCAACACCGTCGTGAAGAACACCGCTTTTCATCAACACCTCGAAATCCCTCACGTGACTATCGATCTTCGCAGCGATCGAATCGACTTCGTTTTGCGTCTTGAGCTTCCCGCCAACAGGGGTGTCACTGTGACAGACGATCGATAACGCAAGGGTTTGTGAGAGCGTTTGTGAGAGGGAGTTTTGGATGTCGCCGGAGAGGGTGGTCGGAGGGAAGTCGGAGATGTCGGAAAGTTGAGATTTGAGATCGGAGAGTTTTGCTCCGATGAGAGACCATTTGCCTTTGAAGGCGAGGGTGTGGGGGATTGAGGTGAGTATGGAGTGAAGGAGTTGGATGTTGGAAGCTTCGACGACGTCGGCTTCGTTTTCCGACAGCTTCATCGCCGGTGGTGGTGGCGGTGGTGAAGGCGATGGGCGAAAAGACGGAGTTATGACTGATGAACGTGAAGTTTGATGTTAATAAAAGGATGAGTTATGATGACCCAAGCGCGAGTGTAACACACGCGTTCTGTTAGACGGT
>BJCN01166321.1:0-13315 GCA_018326445.1 Flaveria brownii
TTTCATATGCTTCCGCAACAATCATAGTAAAGTTAGGCAATGTAGAGAAAGCTTGTATTTTGTATTTGAAACAACAATGTAATGAATTGTAAAAGCTTTTATGATGAAATGAGAATGTACTTCTTATCAATTCTGTTGCGTTATTCTACTTAGTATATGTAAATTATATGTTGAAGTGCGATGAATGACCAACTGTGAGGTGCCCGGGAACGGGGCCTTACATATTCGCAATGATTTATGCGTTTGAATCAGATTTGATTATAGATGCTTTTCAGTTTGATAATTTCCATCAACTGATAGGATTTTGTGTTGAAACAGATCTGAATCTTGATTGGGTTTTGGTTTCGATTGTTTTAGGCAAACTGTTGCAATTAATTGCTTAAATACGATTGTTGGGTTTGAAACAATATGCAAGATGAACGAGATAGTTTAATCGAGTGGAAATGATGGATTTATGTGGTTTTGGGTGTAGCCGGAGGGTGGCTGGAGACATGGATGGAATATGGACAACGGGAAGGGGGAAATGGGTTGGGTTTTAAAATGATTTTACATTTCAGACTTCATCACTTTATGCCAAAACCTATTAAATTAAAGTTTTCGAGATTACATTTATGTTCATATGGTTTTCAAAGATTCTTATTTTATGTTAAAGTTTCGATATTAAGTTTTAAGATTTACAATTCCCACCCTGGACTTTATAAGACCAAATTTAATTAATAAATCAATTTTATTTTATAGACCTTTTAAATCTTATAAAAACTTTACAATTTCATTATTTATTTTGATTTTATAATTTAAACTCATAATTAACAATTAACTTTATAAATTTTATAACTCTTTGTAAAACTTTAAAATTATATTATTTGCTTTATTTAAATCGTTAAAATCTCATAATTAATTAAGAAACCTTATAAATTTATAAAAATTAATTTTAAATTTTTTATAAATTGAATTTATAACATAATTATTTCTTTTGAATTATCAAAATAAATAAAATATTCAATAATGAACATTTTCATTGTATGAAACATCAAAAATAGGTTTGGGTTTACATTACCAAATGGGTCAGATGTTATATCTCTCTCATGCAAACATCTTTTAACCACTTGATCTACACATATCTAAAATAGATGTGTGTTTTCCCAATAGTAGTACTCTAAGTCAGTAAAGAACTTCTTTTTCTTTTGATAAGTCATTCATTTCATAAGGACCTCACTCGCAAGGTAGTTTGCAAAATCTACAAACCAGGTGTGGTCATCAATATATTAAACCTGTGAAAGAAACTCATGTGGGAAATTGTCATTTATGTAGGATTCCTGGAGTTTTTCTAAAGATGGGTTCTCAAGACGAGAAGATGGTCAGCTGCAACATTCTCAGCATCATTTTTTCTTGTATATCCATATCAAAATCTTGTAGAAGCAAGATCCATCGAATTAATCTTGGTTTTGTATCTTGTTTTCCAAAAAGATACTTGATAGCAGCATGATCAGTATATACCATAGTTTTTTATAAGAAAAGGTAAGAACATAATTCATCAAAAGAAAAAACCACAGCAAGAACTCTTTTTTGGTTGTTGTGTAGTTCTCTTAAGCATCATTATGAGTCTTGCTGATGCTCATAAAGTGATCTAGTAGAAACAACTTAAATCAGACTCAATCTATAAACATAAATTAAACCATAGACAACCTAGACCTAGACCACTAGATGGGTAAGTGAACCTAATTGACTGTAGACAAGACTAAGGAAGACTGGAATGGAACCCTAGAGACACAATTATAGAATAAACTATACACGGAAAGGAATAAAACGAATTGATTTAACATTGGGGGGATTTTCTTTTTATGAACATAGAGAAATAAAACTACATTCAATTAACTTATCTAAATATTAATTTACCAACTACAACATGAGAAAACATGAACTCTTAGAAAATTAGGAATAAGGAAGACACTACCTAGGCGGATCCTAATTGCGACCCTTGAACTTCAAATGGTCATTGAACATTTGTGAAATCGGGATCTAATGATACGAACCTTTAAGATATTTAATGGATCCCGGATCATTCTCCAGGTATGACCATAAAGATAACCTAGGAGACGAATGAAACTACCGATTGTTCAAATTACTGCTAAGTCTCTTTGACAACTCTTATGCACCCGATTGATAGCAAATCTCTCGATCTAACTAACACAATACATTGACAACAAAAGAGAAACTTTTAAACAATCTATTGGACAAGAAAAACACCAAATCACAAGGACAATTCAATTAACTCTCACCTTTTGGACTCAAATTATTAAGAGCATTAAGACTTAATTATCAATTCAAGCCAATTCCTATGGTTACTATGTCTAGCAAACCATTAACTAATAAAAAACATGAAGTAATAGATCTAGATATGCAAGTTTCTATGAAAGACATTCAACAACTAACATATGGAATATAAGAATCATCAAAAATTATACCAAAAATACTCAAACTCATCAAATAGATTGAATAAACGTCTTTACATAAGCATTGACCACAATAAACGTTCAATAACCAAAATTCATTCAAGTTAACACAAACCAATCATCAATCTTGGTAGTATTATGATTTTAGCTACTCATATTCAGTAGGAACATCAACTTAAACAGTGAAAATAAACAATGTAGGATAACAAAGTTACAAAGATAAAAAGCAGTGTTCAAACATTTGCAATAGTTCCTATAATCCTAACTTCAAACTTTGGCTTCCAACACTTTTAAAATATTCAATTCAACCCTGAAAGTGCTCTTGTAATGGCTAGTGGTCGAACTCCCCTTTTGGGTTGAGAAAAGTTGTTTAAATACAACTTTGTAAAATTTTCCTGAAGATGCCATCTATGCTATCACGAAGGAGAGCCTCTCCTGTTGTACGTATCACATAGATTAAAAAAATCCCCAAAACCTTAATTTGTGACCTATACGATACGCGCAGGAGAGCCTCTCCTGCTGTGCGTATCGCATATATGGACTTTTGCAACAACTTTGAGTTTGACACTTAGTAAATTTTCTAAGTGCAACTTTGAGTTTTACACTTAGTAAATTTTCTAAGTGCTGATCTTTTACCATCATTTGGCTTTTTCTTTGTTTCCCACGTATTTTCATCACTTTAAGCATCCAAGAACTTATTAAACCATAAAATAATGAACAATAAGGAAAAACTAACGAATCTAACTAAAAATTAGACAAAAGTTACCCGAAACCTTGACCTAAAATGAATATGTTTTGCAATACATCAAAATATACCCACACTTAAACTTTTTTCATCCTTGAAAAAGTATGCAATGAAATCATAACTAGGAGTCAAGTTTTTAATAGAACTAAAACATTCACATTATTTCCATAAACAAGTGAAAAGCCGCAGTAATCATCAATATTGTTTCCAATTTACCCCAACGCCAACTAATTAGGTCTCTTCTCACGTCTATTTAAGTTCAAGTGATATTAATTCATCTACAGGGTCTCACACTTAGAAATATATAGTTCAACCTGTTAAATTTATTACTTGTAGAGGCACCGGTTATCCTAATTAGAATTTTCCTAGGGAACTTATTCCACTTGAGAATAATTGGCATATTAGGGTGAATGAATAATGGATTAATTTGCGAGCATAGACTAGTATAGCCCTGTTTTTCTTTTTCTTTTTTTTTCAAGTCCACCTCACCCGTGGGTGTATCCTCCAAGTCATCATCTCGGAGGGTAACACGTAAGTTATTGGCTTACTTTTTTTCTCAGATTAATTTTTTGTTTTTAGTCTAATGCTCTATGGAATAGAATTGGTGGAGCACCACTTCTTTTGGATTCATTTATGAAAAGGAAAGAACTGTGCTATAAATTCATTCTATTATAATCACTCTTAACTAGTGTAAGTCTAAAGTCTCCACTGGTGGCAAATTTATTTAGTTTATGCCTCCCTGTTTCTTCTAAGATGATATCCCACGAGATTTCTTGATTTAAATATATATTTTTAAAACACTTAAGAAACCCTCAAAGTTAACTGGGTCACCAACTGATTACCATTTGACACATTCCTATTTGTTTGAAATATTATTTTTTATTATTATCATTTTTTTCTTTCATTTTCTTGAAAACCAATTCCCAATTTTTCTATCATTTTCTATGCAATTTGCACAACTTTTTTTCAAAAACATTTTGTCATTTTTTTCTTCTTTTAAATCAAACCTATGCAAACATGTAAACCCCCCATACCACAGTTAAAACACATATTTTCCTCAATGTAGCTTGAAAGATTACGCAACAAAACAATTAAACTAACGAAAATTAAGAAGCAAACAATAGCAAATAAAGATAAAGTGTGATAGAATGGAACAGACTCCCCTGGTGTATGTGGCGAGAACCTATGTGAGTCTTGTTCCATTCAAGCCATCTAATCATCCTGATCATCAGCACCACCAGCACCACCCTACCCCCCATATTCTCCATAGTATAGAAGGTAACCCTATTAAGGGTAACTAAACCATGGTGGCATCGGCATGTGCTGCTACTCTATATCTCTTCATCCATTCTCGAAAATAATTAGTCTTACAGATCCTGCAGGTCAAACACTACTGGTGGAAACTCTCTCAAAGGATATTGTTGTTGAGGAATTTCATGGCGAGGCCAGCAGATGTTCCTCTGTCTGTGTGTCGGCGCACCCATCTAGATAGATCTATAGTTGCAGAACCCGCTGGTGGTGGTACTTACGGGCCCAAGCATACCCCAACCCATCTGATTGGCTCATCCCACTTAATAATGTTTGATTTTCTAAGCACCTATAATCCAAACACACCTATATCTGACCCTCTAGTCGAATGATGTTCCGGATAACAATAAAAAACACGCAAATGATTTTCCATGTGTGTGACATAAGAGCCTAGATCTAACCTAGCATTGGGGCCACACTTTCTCCCCTTTGTGAATGAAGTCAGCAAATACACGCAAAATTGATGTCGCTCCATTCATGATACAATATAAGCCAAAGAAATCCACATTCGTGACCTTGTCTTTTCCTTTTTAGCCCACAATAGTAACCGCTAGTAAATGATGAATGTACTTCAGAAATAGGTCTGTAATAGCTTAGAAAACCATGTTGGATGAAATATGACCATCACTAATCGATCTCCAAAACTAACCCAAACGGCTTGAGAAACCGTATGCTCCACATCCTTCTTGTCCTCACCTCGTAAAGCTATCTCAAAACTCAGCATCTTAATCTCATCCTCAGTATATAGCCCAGCAGCTACACCAAATTGTTTAACACTAATTTCATCCAACAATCACTCCTGAACAATTTCATGCAATGTCAACAATTAATCGGGTTCTACAATTGAAAAACCAAATAATATCCTAAATAAACTTATAATCAAACAAAGCATAATAAACATAAACATAAAATAAGAAAAGAAAGAGGAAACATACCTTTTTGTTGAAGTAAAAATTGAACAAGAACTAAAATTAGAAACCTAATTTTAAATCTTCAACTTATGAATGGTGATGGAAGGGGTTGGTGAAAATTCATGGAGAATGGTTTGAGAAGGGGTTGGTAGTGGTTGATGAATGTTGATGGTTTGGTGGTGAGGGTGGTGGAAGTGGATGATGGTGGTGGCAGGTGATGGTTATTGGATGGGAACGGCGGTTGGGGATGGTGTGATGATGGGTGGTGGTGGTGGTTGAGGGTACCGATGGATGGTGGGTGGTTGGTGGTGATCGGGAGAGAGAGTGGTGGTGGGGTCAGGGGGAAGGAATTAGGTTTATGAGGCTGGGGTTGCACGATCTGATAAATATTTTTTTTTCTAGGATAAGGTTGTCTATGCGATACGCGAAGGACATCAGCTTCTCTTGCGCGTACCGCGTAGCTGAAAATTGCTACCGTTTGACTTTATTCTATGTGATACACGCAGGAGAGCCTCTTCTGCTATGTGTATCGCATAGATGAGTTTTTCCAGAAAATTTTTATGAATTTGTACTTAGAAAAAATTTTCAAGCCTTAACTTTCTAACCTCTCAAAAAAAACATGTACCAATTCATGTTTTGATTATAAACAAAACTAGAAATTCATTTCTACGTGATTCCTTCTTCAATTATGGTGCGTATTCATGCAAAACAAAAATAATACCAAAGCACAATACCCTTAAATACAAGGAAAAAGAGAATGACAATGAACAACCAAATGAAATTAAAAAAAATTAACACGAAAAATTTACAAACTCTACATTTGGGAAATGACCCGAAAGCAACCTCTCATCTCTCAACCTTAGGAACATGAAAGAAGGCTACATCCTCCTCAATCTCATTCTCTATAGACTCTCCTATGTAATGTTTCAATCTATGTCCATTCACTGTCCATGAACTACCGAAATCGTCTTAAATTTCAATTACACCATATGGAAACACTTCTTTCACTGTAAATGGTCCTCTCCACCTTGATTTAAGCTTTCCTGGGAATAGTTTCATCTTGAATTATATAAAAACACTCTATCCCCCCACTTAAACTCTTTCACCTCCTTTAATTTTCTATCACTTTGTCCTCTCCTTATAACTCCACGATTTATCATATGCCTCATCTCTAAGTTACTCTAACTCACTTAACCGGAGATACCGGTTCTTACATGCATTTGACAAGTTAAGGTTAACTGCCTTAAGTGCCCAAAATGCTTTATGCTCTAACTCAACTGGTAAATGGCACGTCTTACCATAATGTATCCTGAAAGGTGTAGTCCCTATAGGCATTTTGAACTATGTTCCAAAGGCCCATAGTGCATCAACTACCAATTCCGTCCAATCCTTACAATTTGTTCCAATTGTTTTTTCTAAAATCCTCTTGATCCCCTTATTTGCATTTTCTATTTGACCGCTAGTTTGGCGATTGTAACATCGGGCCCCTCATACCACCAATATTATTTGCTTTGCCCATAAGGAGATCATGGATTTGCTTTTGGTTACCCGAGTGAATACTTCCCAAGGAGGTCACCATCCCTGGATTGTTGCCAACTGAGCATGCTTAACTGTGGAGTTCTCCTCTCATCCATAACCAATACGTGCAAAACGCATTGGTGATGTTAGAACCCAGACATTACTTATGAACCAGGAATCTCTCATCTCCATGGCCGATGTGGGATTAATTTAGGGTGTCACAGTCACCCCCCTCCTTTGACTCATCGTCCTCGATGAGCCCAAGAAGTCACCATCCTCATTGAGGTAAGTCCCATATCCCGAACGACATAGGAGTGGCTCTGATACTATTCTGTAACATCTAGCCCCTCGTAGCACCAATATTGTCTGCTTTGCCCATGAGGAGATCAATGATTTATGTTTGCTTTCCTGGGTGAAAACTTCCTAGGGAAGTCACCCATATCTGGATTGCAACCAACTGAGCACGCTTAACTATGGAGTCCTACTCATCCACAACCAATACGCCTAAAATGCATTGGTGATATTAGAGCCTAGTCATTCCTTATGAACCAAGAATCTCTCCTTCCAATGCCGATGCGGGATTAATGTAGGGTGTCACAACGATGATAGGCGGTGGATAATCTATGTGTAACTCCATAACGTGCTAACACCTTCTCTAGTTGGGCATTACAAAAATGTGTTACTCTATCGCTAATCAATGCCCTAGGAGTACCAAACCTACTAAACAACTTTTTTCAGAAACAATAGGACCACTCTCGTATTGTTAGTAGGCAAGGATTTAGCCTCAACCAACTTGTACACATAGTCTATACCTACAATAATGCATATATTTCCTCTATATGCAAGAAATAGACCCATAAAATCTATAACCCAAACATCAAAAACCTCTATTATTTGAATCGGGTTTTGGGGCATCTCATTATGCTTGGAAATGTTACCGGACCATTGACACGCATCACAACTCTTCATTAACTCACGCCTATTCTTAAACCTTATCGGCCAACAAAACCCACAATCTAACACCTTCTTTACGGTGTATGATGGCCTATGGCGACCTCCTGTCAAACCCTTATAACAATGCTTAAGGATCTCCAATCTTTCTTCTCTACTCACGCACCTCCTTAATAACCTATCAGCAATCACACAAAATAAGTAAGACGCATCCCATATGTAGTGCTTAGCATCTAAAAAGAACTTCTTTCTCTGCTAAGATGCCATTCTTTTAATAACCTGACCATTGGCTAAGTAGTTGGCCAAATCAGACTACCACAGCATACCTTCCTCATGTGCTCTCACGTACCTCAAGTCCTCATGGGGGAATTTGTCCCCGATGGCCTCATCCGTATCTCCTCTCTATTCAGATCCTTTAGTCGTGAGAGGTGATCCGCTTCTACATTCTTAGCTCCATTTTTATCCTTAATTTCAATGTCAAACTCAGAGAGAAGTAAGATCTATCATATCAGTCAAGGCTTAGCATATTTCTTTGTGAAAAGATAGCGCAAAGCTACATGGTCAGTGTACACGATGGTGTTAAAAAGCGCGGGATAATATTGGAACTTGTCGAATGAAAAGACAATCGCTAGGAGATCCTCCTTGGTAGTCGGGTAATTCTCCTGAGCTTTTTTCAGTGTCTTACTCACATAATAGATGGGATGTAAGTGTTAGTCCTTCCTCTATCCTAAGACGGCCCTGACTGCAGAGTCACTATCATCACACATCACCTCGAAAGGTAAACTCCAGCCGAGGGCCACAAGAATAGGGGCGCTCGTAAGCTACTCCTTCAAAAACTTAAATGCCTTAAGACATTCGTTGTCAAAGACAAATATAATATCCTTCTCAAGAAGGCAGGTCATGGGTCAGGTGATTTTGGAAAAGTCACTAATGAACCTATGGTAAGATCCCAAATACCCGAAAAAAGTATGAATAAATTTCACATTAGTTGGTGGAGGAAGTCAACTGATGGTCTCTATCTTAGCCCTATCCACCTCGATACTCTCACATGAAATCTTGTGCAAAAGAAAAATCCCCTCAGCGACCATAAAGTGACACTTCTCCCCATTCAACATTAAGTTTGTATCCACGCATCTCCTTAACTTTTCTCTAGATTATCTATGTAATGATCAAATAAGCTCCCGAACATAGAAAAATCATCCATAAACACCTTCATGTATTTCTCTATTATATCTTGGACAATAGCCACCATACACCTATGAAAAGTGACTGGAGCATTACACAACCCTAATGGCATATGACGGTATGCAAAAGTCCTATGTGGGCATGTAAAAGGGTTTTCTCCTGATCCTCCAGTGCAATGGGAATCTGGAAATAACCAGAGAAACCATCAAGGAAGCAATAAAACTTCTGCCCAGATAGATGCTCCAATATTTGATCAATGAATGGAAAGGGGAAGTGGTCTTTCCTAGTAGCTTCATTTAGTTTTCAATAATCAATACAAACCCTCCATCCAGTGACTATTCTTAAAGGGATCAACTCATTCTTATCAACTATGATTATTTTATCCCCCTTTCTTTGGAACGACCTGAACCGGTGTTGGTACATATGTCCCTAGGTCTAGTCTAGTGAGCTTCAATGTAATAGACTTACATCTTGTAACAGTATGTAATGTTTTACCAATGAAATGAAAAACACTTCTATGAATGTTTATTGGTTGTTTAATGGCATGTCTATTAATATTATTCATTGTTACACCCATATATAAACATATTATATAGGTTTACAACTGTTAGACATAGTTCTGAATCATTAAAGGTTCACGAATGTGTTTAACTAAGTATTCTAATTCAGTCACATGATTGGACCATGTGAATGGGCCAATCGCACGACTGAACCGGTGATTGAATTAATCGCACGATTGAGTCATAAGACTGACTCAGTCATACGAATGAATCAATCGTATGACTCAGTCGCACGACTGAGCCGGTCGCTTGGCTCAGTCGTACGAATGAAGACTGTAACCTATAAATACCACTTAATTCGTGGAAAAACAAAACACTTCGAATCTTTGCAACCCTAGCCGTCCCAGATCGTCTGAGTCGACCCTTACAACTTCACAGAACGTTCTTGATCGATTCTAATCGGCAACATATTTTCTAATCGTTAGTTTTGATCAAGTGATAGTTCTCCCTGATGGGATCACCAATCAAATAGGATTCCGCACTATTTGATTCGGTTTCACATAGAATCAGTTAGTACTCCGTACGTACACGGTCCTAACAAGTGGTATCAGAGCTTTGGCTCTTGATTCTTCGTGGATTCAATCTTGTTTTTGAAAAAGTCAACGTTTTTAAGCGAAAAGATCCGTTCTTTCTGTTCAAAATCAAGTTTTTACGTGTGCATGTTCTGATAATTGAGTCTTTTTTGAGTTGCAACCGTCTAGGGTGTAAAAATTGTGTTTTTAGGTCAAAGTGTGTGAAAATTTCGATTTCAGCAGTCTCAGTCGCACGATTAACTAAATCGCACGACTGAACTCCATTCGCCAGTCCAAACGTACGACTAAAGTCAATCGCTCGTTCAATCGCACGATTGACTCAGTCGGTCTGTCCATTCGCACAACAGCCCTAATCGCCTGCCCAGTCGTACGACTAAGCTCAATTGCACGATTGTGTTTCAGTCATCCCCCAGTCACCCTCTCTCAGTCGCATACACAATTTGTCTTTCAAGTTTAAGTTTACTTCGTTATGGACTCAGAGAACTTTGCATTCTTAGCTGGGAAGGACTCCAGGATCCAGAACCTAAGATGGGCTACCAGAGAAGTGGGATTCATTCATTTCCACTCTAAGATACAACTCAGTGCTAGAGACTTTGGATATCAATGACTTCATCCTGAAACTGAAAGAAAAAGAGGTTAGGCACAAGTACAAGACAAAGAAAGGAGCATACACTCAGGATCCATCTCTCTACAACGTTACTCCTACTCCTACTGCTAAATCCTCGAGTGCCCCTCTGCAGACTGCCTTTGTGTCTAATGCATCATCTGCAACCGGTCAAAGCTCATTGTCTAGTGGTGAGTCACATGTTTCATCCGGGGTTCAACAAATCCCTACAGTTGCTCAATCAACGAAGTTAGTGACAGAAAATCTGGGAAAAGTAACTGTGGAAGTGGCTAAGGAGCACATGGACCTACTTGCTGCGGTGGTTCATTCTTATGATGGGTTGGTTGCAGGAAAGATTGGGAACTGCCACTTGGCCGATGAAGACTATGAACAGGTTGATGAAAATGAACTGGAAAGAATGGACATAATGTGGGCTCTCGCAAGTGCTGTGCGACGAGCAAAGAAGTTTGTGAAGAAGACGGGACAGAATTTGGTGGCTACCAAAGATACCACGTTTGGATTCGACAAGTCTAAAGTCACCTGTTTCAACTGTGGTGAAAAGGGCCACTTCAAGCGGGAATGTGTCAAACCGAAGAAGACTGGCAATGGGAACCCGTTCTCGTCCTTCAACAAACTGGATAAAGAGAAAAAGACAGCTTCAACCAGCAGTGATTCAAAGGAAATGGTTGCTCAAGGTGATGAAGGACAGGACTGGTCCTTCCGATTCTTAACTGATAGTGAAGCCAACATTGCATCTGTTGAAGATCTGAATGAAGACTCAGCGAGTGAGGGGGAGAACTCAGCTGAGCTTGACACTGCTGATGTGGATGAGACCTTAGCTGCTGTTAATCAACTGGTTGAAAATAAGCTGATTGCTGAAACTGAAGCACAACCGGAACCTCAAAATGCTTTCATGGCTGGAACGTCTACATCTGCACAGGTAGAATCAAAGGATGATATGTTTATTAAACATGCTTGTGTTGAATGTGATAAATTTAGGGAAAGCATTGATCTGAAATTTGCTAGGTTATTAGATCATAATGATAACTTCATAAATGACTTGAAATTGTGTACTGAGGCAACTAGAGTGTTAAAACAAAATGAGAGCAGCTATAAGGAGAAAATTGAAGCGTTAAAGAAATAACTTAAAGAAACTGAAGTTGTTGCGTTTAACCAAGAAAATGATATAAAGTTTTATTTAAAGACAATTGAGGAAACTAAAAAGGACAGAGCTGTTTTGCAAGTTGAAAATGAGTCTTTAAAACAAAAACTCCACAGTCTAGCTAGTTCTTCTCATATTTTGAAAAACTTGGTTAAGGAACGCAACAACAGGGAAGGGTTGGGTTATAAGGTTGTGCCTCCACCACATGAGATCATTTTGAACACAAAACAACGTCCTATTAATAATAATCCAATAAAGGACCATGTGGTGACTACTCCTCTGGTCAGCGATCCGGACATAGCAGTTAAGCCTGTTCCTTCGGCTGCTGATCAGACAACATCAACATTAGGCACAACTGGTAGAAACATCACTGAAAATAGGGTGGAAGAGAATGTTCAAGCATCTCTTGGGTTGGGTTCAAAATCTGCTACCTCACAACCTAAGATTTCCAAAACCACCCAAACTAAACTTGTTAAGCAAGATAACAATCATCTTCAAAGACAAAACACCCATAACGTTAAACAAGTTAAATTTGTCAAGGAAGGTGAAAGTCAAAGGAGTGAGATCATAAAGTCAGTACCTGAAGTTTACTCACCGCCCCATAAGAGATCTCCTAGTCCTGTTGAAAGGAGATCATGCTATACATGTGGACAACGCGGTCACATCTCTTCAAACTGTCCACGCTATCAGACACCCAAAATTAAAATTGAACTAGACAATGAAGTGAAACTGGTTTCAAAATAGAGATCTAAAACTCCAGTTAGGTCTAAAACACTGGTTAGGTCTAAGACACCGGTTAGGTCTAAAACACCTGTTAGGTCTAAAACACCTGTTAGGTCTAAAACACCTTCTAGGTCTTTTGCCTCTCCTCAACGCCACAGACAACACAAACAAGCCACTGGCAAGTTTGTGATGCCTGAGGTGAAACCTGTTTTCGAAACTAAACCTAAGGTTCATACTGTAAATCAGTCATCGATTTACCATAAACAATCCTTTCACAAGGATGGCTTGTGGAAAGCCAAAACACTTGAAGTGTCTGATATTATGGATAAATTGAAGATTGATATTCCACCTACTGATAAAGGATAGTGGGTCGAGTTCATGATGTGTGATGCCTATAGGAAACCCAAGCCAGTCAAGGCTTGGGTCCGCCTCCTTAACTAATTATTTTCTATTATGTGCAGGTTGTCCGCTATAGTGCTTCTACCAACACATGGATTGTAGATAGCGGAGCATCCAGGCACATGACAAGAAATAAGTCTCTCCTTTATAATGTCAAACAAATTTAAGGGGGACATGTTTCTTTTGCTGGAAACTAAGGAGGTTACATTACCGCACAAGAAGTAGGTAATGAAAAGGTAAGGTTCGATAAAGTTAATTTCATT